>PVKM010000201.1:0-130333 GCA_004027735.1 Carollia perspicillata
CCCCCCCCACACACACACCATTGTTCATGCTCATGGGTCATGTGTATAAATTCTTTGGCTACTATTTCCTATACTCTACTTTACATCCCCATGGCTATTCTGTAACTACCTATTTGTGCTTCTTAATCCTTTCACCTCTTCACTCATTTCCCCAAACCCTTCTCCCATCCGACAGTTGATTCTTATTATTCTGTAAAATCACCACGTAGCAATATTCTCTAAAGTCGCCATGGACACTGAATTAGTGAACACTGAACTATTGTTCCTAGGGGAAATACAGGGTTAGGTTCCAGGGAGCCTTTGGTCACAACATTTCATCAACTGATCTGTATAACCTTGTTTTATATGTGTTTCTGTTTAAAGACACCTTACTTAATATATATTATTGATTCCTTAGCACTGAACTCACAGCCAACTGTTGCTGGAGAGGGGTTTGGCCCTGAGCGGGTCTGCCTAGGGCCAGCTGTAGTGTGTGGGTTCTTGACTTCATGTAGGAAAGATGTCACACCAGTCCAGGTTACTGTGAGGATACATCTATTAAAGCTGGGACAGTGAAACAAGGGAGGGATTAGAATAAAGGAAGCAACAGGAGAGCCTAGGCTGGGCTGCTTAGCTCACTGGGAAGTCAGGGAAAAGGGGCCTTGGGGACAGGCTCAGGGGATTAGCCTTGGAAAAGCTAAGGTATTTGTTTGTTTTTGAGACAGGAGGAAAAGCAGATTTGAGGAAAGGGGATATGCTAGTGGGCACAGAATAGGCAGTTGAATTAATGGGTCCAAAACCCAGAAGGGGTTAAACACTGGAGAAATAAATATGGGAGCCTTTTCCCACAAAAGTATTTAATCTCGAGATTAGAAGAGCTATTAAAAGAGTGATCTCGTAAAAGTATTCCCATTTTCATTGTCCTTTGACACCATATGTATTAAAGATTATTGTTTTCTGGACTAACCAGAAACCACAGAACTAATATAAAAAGGACACACATAATAGTTGTATGTTTAGACAAGCGAAGTCAGCTTGTTGAAGAAGTAACAGTAAGTCTGATTTGAATCAGTGTCCAAGAAGTTTGTAAGAATTAAATTAAGCAGGCTAGGGTAAGTGTAACTCCACTCAAGTGCCCAAATTAGGCAAATCAGAATCTTCAGGTCCCGAAAGTTAAAGCAGAGGCAGCCGTAGCTCCAGGGATCATGGCGAGCTTTCGGAGACCTAAAGTCTAGTTAGTTACTCATCTTTCGTGTGAGAACTTTGTGCCTGGAAAGGGACTGATTAATGTAATCTTTGACTAATAAATTCGACCTAACCAAATATAAAAGCACAGCTTCAGACCCACGTTTCCCGTGACTGGCCATCCTCTGTCAGGGTCTGAGGTGGTTCGGAGTTTCTGTGCTAAGGGAGTCCTAGTTGACTGAACTCACAGTGCCAGTCGAGGTCAAATGGCTGAGACCCGGCTCTGGTTTTTCCCTTTCCCCTTCCCCAGGGAAGGAGTCGCGGGGTTGCATCCCCGAAACAGGAGTATCCTGACGTTCACGGTCTCAGACTGTAAGACCTTTGCTTGCTAGAAACACTACAAGATGATAGCTTTTTTAACCCCAGATCTTTTCTTTGCCCTACTTATTTATATTTTAGAAAGAACTAGTTAAAAAAATTATAAAAGAAATTGACTTGAAAATTTTCTCCCTGATGTGTTTAGGATATTTAGCTTCTTAGAGATACAAATTTGCTTCAGTGAGGAGTGCCTGATATATTTTGGGGCAACAAAGATCATGGACTTCATTTATATTTCTTGAGAAAAAAGTAAAAACACCGCTTTCACCATAACGTGAAAAGAACAGAAGGCACAGAAATGCACACCTTGGTGAGGTCTCCAAGAAAACTGGGCAATAAATTATGAGGAAAATGCTTAAAATATATCATTGTTATATATAATGTTGTAAGTTAAAATTGCCTTAGAAAAAAACAGAATAATGTGGGTTTTTTTTGACTATTGTGAAAAATGAGGTTTTAAAATCCTAATGAGCAGGTAGGTATCTAGTTTCTTTTTTTAAAGAAAGCAAGTAACTGCGCTCTAAGATACCAACTGTTAATCGCTGTCAAAACGTGTTATGTAAAGTGACAGCCATCCTCTTTTAAGATCGCAGCAGCTAAATGTGCTGCCTGCAGACATTCAGGACTGTCGCTATTCAGACTGGCAAGCTGCCAGAGTGATGGTGTTAAGGAAATGTTCTTTTCCATCTTCCCTTAAAAAACAGGTGAGGGGAACATACAGGTAAACACAGCTGATTTTCTTTTCATTCTTGTACCTCTATTTTAGCTGTAGCTATTATTTCACCTTCTGTGATGAGAAACTGTAGGCTGAGGGAAGTGGTAATTTGCCACAGGTACCTAGAACATGACTGCAGACACAGGGTTAGGAGTCAAGTTCTCTGAGCTCTAATTTTCAAATTATGAGTCAGAACAAATGCCTTAGCAATTTTTTGACTAGCTAGGACAAAGATAAACACTTAATAGCACTGTTATATATCTCAATAATTTTCAGTAATTTTATTTTTTCTTATTTTAAGTTTTTATTCCCCTATGTTAACATTTTACCATGTATGTTTTATATTTTTTGTAAATATGTATTTGTGTGTGTGTGTGTGTGTAGTTTTTTCTGAACTGCTTGAGAGTAAGTTTTACACAAGATGCCCCTTTGTCCCTAAATTCTTTAGGGCATATTAAACAGGACATTCTTATACATAATCACAAAGTATCAACAGTGAGACCTCAGTATTGATACAATATTATCTAATCCACAGACCTTAGATAACTCTGCCAACTGCCCATTAATGAATGTCCTTTAATAGTAAAACAATCACACTTGACATCTTGTTGTCTCAGCTGTAGCTTTCTTATATCTACAACAGTTCCTTCATATTTCTTCATGTCTTTGACATTATTGAAAAGCATAGTTCATTTATTTTGTAGAATATTTCTCAGTTTATATTCATTGATTGTTTTCTCATGATTAAACTTATGGTTGCTCTTTTTTGGTCAGGAATACCACAGAAACAATGTGTCCTTTTTTCAGAGCAGGGCAGCATGAGACACATAATATCTATTTGTCCCATTATTGGTGATTTAACTTTGGTTTCTTGATTAAAGTGGTGCCTGCCAAGTTTCTCCATATAAAGTGACCAATTTTCTCTTTGTAATTAGTAAGTATCTTGTGGAGAGATACTTTCAGACTAGGTAAATTATCCTGTTTCTCATTACACTTTCACTCACTAGTTTTATTGCCCATTGATGTTGCCAAATGGTAATTTCCTAATTCCATCATTCTCTGTACATTTATTAGTTGGCATTCTACTCAGATAAGCTTCCCCCTATATTCCCTGCACCCTAGCATAGGTTCATGGATTATTTTATTGTGTGGGCTGGAACCCATTATCATTATTTTGATGCACAAATTGTTGCAGATTTGGACAGTGGGATCTTCAAGTTTCTTCCTGTTTCTTTCCTCCCTCCCTATTTTCATTAGTCTTTGAGCTGTTTCTTTTTAGTGCAACAAGATATCCAAGACTCATCTTATATTTTCCCTGCCCCAACTCTGAAATCATACATTTTCCCAAGAAGCCTTCAAACCTTGTTCCTTTTTTTTCCCTTTTCAGGCTGAATTAGAAACCAGAATCTAGATAATAGGTGTGCACATTGCTATTGGGATATCATTGCTCCTAGGCCCTTTCAGCAGTCAGAGCTGGGAAGTATGTGTGTGTGTGTGTGCATAATAGCACACCTGTCTTATGTATGTATGCATATATACATTGTGTGTGTAACTGTTATATATTGTTTGATACCTATAATTCTGATTCAAAACCACAGTTGATTTTAACCTTCCTACTTTTCCTATTTGTTCCTTTCTTCAGTGGTGATGTCTGGCTCCCATTATCCTCAAGATATTAACTTACTTGCTCAATCCTAGAATACATATTAGATTTAGAATTTCTAACATACAGCTGGAAAAAAACAAACCTATTAAGTTTGGTATTGTATATAGTTATTTTTGCCGTTAGTTTTAGAGCATATAATAAAAAGACTTTTACAATACCTGGATTATTCTTTTCCTGCTTCAGTGTAATTTTGTAATTTAAAAAACTGACTTTTGGGGGGAGGTTTCTGCCAGTAATTATTTTTTGAGTTGTCCCATGCTTGTTGCTATTACTCATAATTTCCAGTAATTTTTGGAATGCAAAAGTATACTTATTTGAATGAGAAGTTAGAACTGCAAGAAAATAAGGAGTGTGGGGAAGAATGAATGGAGAGCTATTTCAATAAATAAGGTTTAAGGTTTTTATGGTCTAGTTGGTGAGTTTTAGTTAAGTGCACTGTGTGTATATACAGAATGTACACTATGCTCCACTTTATTTTTTCATGTATATTTTATCTTAGAGATTGTTCCATGTCAGTACTAGAAATCTTTCTCATTCTTTTAAAGAGCTGCTTGGCATTCTGCTGAATGGATGTATTATATATACCAGCCTCCAGTGATGGGCTTTGGGTTATTTTTAGTCTCCTGCTACGATGAAGATAAAGTGATTATCTTTTTACATATATTGTTGTGTACATATGTGATTAGATATGATCACTTTTAAATTGAAAATGGAACTACTAAATCCTGTTTTGGTGAGGGGGAGCAGATCAGTAGTTTGAGGTTAAAAGCTCTTATGTGAATAGCTAATTTTTTAAATATTTGAATTATACATTACCAATTTCAAAATTATAATATGATTGAAACATAAAACAGCACAACATTTAAAATATTTTAGATTTTCATAAAACTAATTATTACTACAATTCACAGGAAAATTACTGGTTACTTGTATGCTTTACTTAAACCCTGTCATAGCTATTGCAACTGACAGTTTTGATTTAGTCATTTGTGGTATGAAGAAAAGGAAATGAAAACACATTCAGACCTTAGAACAAAGTCAACTTTTTTTGTTTGCTATTCACCACAGTTTATAAAGACTAAATAAACCTAGCAGGATGTATAAATGTACATATACTTTGGGTGTGTTTAGTAATAAACCAAGTGTATCTTAAATCTTTGAGCTACTATCCACATATGGCTGGAGATAATTACTGTACTATTTCAACTGTTAGCTAGAATAGTTGATGTAGCTGTCATATACCTAGGTTGTAGATTATTGAGCCCTATTCTGTTTCTCCTGCTGAGTTTGCATGTTGACAGCCTCTTTTGTACCCATGCTGTAGTGGGTGTAGGGACATGAGGAGGAAGTAAAAGTCATGTACCTCATATGATGGGTATTTTGTCTTCAAATGACCTCATTATTGGTTTTTATACCTAGCCCCAAAATCTTTTATGTGAATTAATTATACTTTGCTGATGATACAACATTTGTGAACAAAATTTACATTTCTGAAGCTCATGAGTAACTCTTTTTGTGTTCCATTTTGCACAGTGCCTTGGTAACCTGGCCAGGGATCTTATGCCTCCTACTAGTTCTCATCAGATCAGGAGCTGGAAGAATGAGGTCTACTTTTGACCAAACATGGGTCAGAAATAACTGGTTTCATTTTGGCTATTTGGTAGGAAATTTGGGGGTGTGGGGAGGCAGCCTTGGAATATCTGCAGTCAACATTTTCAGATAACAAAAGGCTGCATATAGATTCTATTTGAGGGATAAAAATCAAATTGTTTAAACAGGAAATTTAATGGGAGATACGACATCCATAAAAATTAGTATATGCTTTTTGACTATACATGCTCTTTCTCTTATCTAGCAATATAATTTATAGAATTAAATTTAATAAACTTGTTTTTAACAAAAGGTCTTCATTAAAATACTTGTGATTTGATTTCCCAAGAAATATCAGGGAACGAAAGAAGGGAAAAAATGGCCTTTAAAAAGATGTATTTATTTCAGAGGGAAAGAGGAACATTGATTTGTTTTTCCACTTATTAATGCATTCATTGGTTACTTCTTGTATGTATCCTGACCGGCACTGACACACAACCTTGGTGTATCAGGATGATGCTCTAACCAACTGGGCTGCCCAGCGAGAGCCTTGCATTTGGTTTTTATGTGTTACTTTTTATATTCAAGGCTGTAGTAAATTTAGAATCGATCATTTATTTTTGCCTACTTAATGGTAAAAGAGAAGTATTGATGATTACTAGATTTTCCTGGAAGATATTACTGTTACTTTCTTTAAAACTGTAGTGGGTAAAGCTAAATATAAGCTTTCAGAGCTGTATTATTAACACATATGTCAACTTAAGCAGGATTTAATGATTAATACTGAAATAATTTATCTCTTTCTTTAAAACTTTGTGTGTACTAAGATTCCACACATTCTTCTTTCTTATACTTCCTAAATTTCTTTATTCTACTTTCTGATGTTTTCCTATTATTCTTGGGCTTTTGTTTTTAAGTTCTTTTAGTATCCTCTGCTATTTTTATAACTTATTTTACAACACCTAACTTATTTATAATTTTATAATATTGCTGTAATTCTAAGGTACTGCAGTGAAATGAGCTTTCTGGTAGTTAGCATTCTGTTATGGCTTGGCTTCTCTAATACCCACATTAGCAAAGGAACCAGAAAAATATTCTACAGCCTTCCTGGCAGTGAAGTAGTAGCTCCTAAGCAATGAACAAAAAAGTGATGTAGTCAGAACAGCCAGAGACCTGAAGGTTAATCCAACATACTACTTTACTGGTTTGTCACATTGAAGGAAAAGAGCAGATTGGCTGGTGATGTTTCATAGATCTTTCTTGTTATGGGAAAGCTGGAAAGTGTGGGAGAAGAGGTAAGAAAGGAGAAAAGTGACAGGGAGAAAAGGGACTATAGCAGCCTTGGTTATGTGCAGGTATGATTATTAGAAATAGCACTTAGATCCGTAAGCAGCCCATATTCCTACAGGGCAAAGAGTATCAGTGATAAAGAGATCGACTTCTCTCATTAGCCAGAACTTAATTCGATACCATGGAAGGTATCATCTCTAATGGATGAAGGTAAAATGGCATTGCCCGTAGCAGAGGATTAGGAAAAGGACAGGTGGCCACTACAGTAGAGTTTGGGGTGTCTTACGTGGAAGATAAATGGACATGGGAGGAAGCAGAATGTGGAAGATGGGTACACATGGGTCCCTCTCAGTTGCTCCTTGGGAAAGCACGCTGAAGATATATCAATGTATGTCAGTATTTTAGGAGGACATTAGAGGTATAGTACAGTGAAAGCAGTGTCCTGTACTTCACAGAATCTGTGAGATTTATTATCTCTCTCATATGACTGCTTACTAGTGAGGATTATGAGATTCAGGAAAATGTTCAGTTATGCTTTCTAACATGTCACCATATTAATGTAGTTAGACCTCTGATTATTTTAATCTCTTTTTCTTTGGTTTTATAATTGAGGGAAAATATTCTTTGAAAAGTTCTTTATACTCTGTTTAAGATGTTGAGGAGGTATATGGGACATGTTAGATTTGCATTAAACGTAATTTAAAGAAAGAATGTCAAATGTTTAAAGGGCTTATCTTCAGATACCTGGGAATCCCTACAATGTAAAATTTCTCAGTAGAGTGATCTTTTTGGTATTCTTTCCTCTACTGGATGGAGTTCACTGTCTCCCACTGAGCTGTGTGTTATTTTCAGCATATAGATTTACCATGTGTTGTGGAGTGGGTTGAATTTGGCACCAGAGGAAGATCTATCTGTAACTAAGAAGGCTGTCTTTTGTTCCTGTGGCCTAGGCCAGGTTTCCTGTCTCACTTAAGCATGTTCTTGGGGGCTGGGGTGTTGTACGTGGATGGGATAGGCATAGCTAGTCAGTTTAACATTATGGGCTTTTTGCTCCCCCTTGAACATTAGTGATTATTTTTGTAGGTAAAGTATGTTAACCAAAATTAGAGGCCTATTGTGACTATATAAACTTTGAGTTGAAACAGGTCAACAAGTTATTATGGTCCTCTTAAGGGTATTACGAATTGTAATTAGGGCCCTTTTAATCAAGTACTTTTTTTGGTGTTGATGCTTATTATAAAATGTTTTACTTTTATTTTCATGAAATAAGGAAACTGATTTTACAATGGGGGAAATAGTGAGGTTATATAGTTCCTCCTGAGGAAAAATAAGACCAGTTAAGAGCATATATAATCAATATGCAATTAAATAGTGAACTTTGTACTCATTATATAGTTTTTGTTGGTATTAGTAAATTATTTATTTCCTGCAAAATTATAGATATGTACTTGCGTTTTATGAGAATTTGCTTAAAGATTTATTGTCTACTATACTTCATAAGTACTGAGCTAATTTGTAAATGATATTGACCTGAATCCATTAATTCCTATCACAAGTAACTTCCATTGGCTACTAAAGCCTTTTTCTTTTGCTTTCAATTTAAATCTATGGTAATTAAAAAAAAATTAAAAATGGATATGCAACCCAATTAAAAAAATAATCATGGTTAACTTGATGTAACAGCAGTTAAAGCTTTGGGATTAAATTAAAATTTTATAGGTAATATCCACACTTACGGTTTCTTGTCTCATTATTTAATATACTCAAAAACTCTGAAACTCCGATCAGAGGTTGATGATGATAAACCTCATTGTTTTCATATTTTCCCAAAGAGAACTTATAATTGTTTTTTAATGTAATGGTTGCTCTATTTCTTTTAATAAATCTAAAATTAGTTGAAAATTATAAAAAGATAAGTTTGCTAAATTACACGAATGGACTTATAGCTATCCTACGTATGAAGAATTCTTATCAAATGGATGCTCTTTAATTTTATTCCTCAACTCCTTCTCCTTTCCCTCTGTGGTTTTCGAAGAGAAACTGGTAGCCTGGGTAGACTGAAGACATCTTTAAGGGAAAACGTCTTGGGAAGCCCCAAAGAGCTGATGAAGTTAAGTGTGCCCTCACTCGTGTATGCCGTTCAGAACAACATGGCTTTCCTAGCTCTCAGCAATCTGGATGCCGCAGTGTACCAGGCAAGTGGAGTAAATAACAATGAAAAGACCAGAGTTTTAAGAAGTGTTTTTGTATGGTAAAATTATTTTTATTAACTCTTTATCACATCACCTGTTTTTCTCGATAATTCTATTAATCGTATCAGAAATAGTTGTGTCATAGACTAATGTTAACTAACTTCATTAATTTATTATTTTGTTTCTAGGTGACTTACCAACTGAAGATTCCCTGTACTGCTTTATGTACTGTTTTAATGTTAAACCGAACACTCAGCAAAGTACAGTGGATTTCAGTTTTTATGTTGTGTGGTGGAGTTACACTTGTACAATGGAAACCAGCCCAAGCTACAAAAGTCATGGTAAGAAACAAAATGGTTGCCGTAACTAAAATAGGAAACTTTGGTGTCTTACACACTTTGGTCATGCTGATAAATGTAGTACAAGTATGTTTCTTTGATTGAAAATAATCTTTGCCTTATAGAGAGGTATTTTTAGTCCCCTTAGGATATATATTAAAGATGATGTAACTTATTGGCTTCCTTTCTTCTTAGAGGGGAATATACATAAAAATATGGTAGAGATGGAAGGTATGTTAATGTTACCCATTCCCTTCATTTTATGGATGATGAAACTGAAGTCCAGAGAGGTGAAGTAACTTGTCCAAAGTTACAGTTAATAGCTAACCTGTGACTAAAATTGTGACAACTTCTATACAATGAGTGCATGTTCAGAACTTCGAGGCCTCTTTTAGACATTTTCTCAGAAACACTGGGCAAGGTTTTGTCCATCTAATTTTCACCCTCTACCTCATAAAAGTTTTTTAATCCTTTTTCATACACTCCCACTGTCAATGATAGGGATTAGAGGGAGTAGTATTTTTACTGATAATTGATAATTAAAACAGGGCAAAAAGTATACTTGACTCATAACTTTTAGTTTGCTAAAAGTTAAATGTTAAGGTACATACCTGATTTTAAAAAATGTTATTCTTTAATCAGTGATTTTCCTAAAGAGCAGTAGGAAGTGGAACTCTAGTGAATGACTTTCTGAAAGTTACTAGTTTCCTTCTACGACTGAAGACTGTCTTCAGCTTTCAGTAAGCGGAGGTTCTCGTAGGCGTACACGGCGTCTGGGGGGAGAAGGAGAGGGTGCGAAAACGGGAGTCGGCTCCTTCTTGTTACGGATTTTTGGTGGAGATTTTTACTCTCTAGTTTAGTGGAGATTTACTCTCTAGTTTAGTGGAGATTTACTCTCTAGTTTAGTGGAGATTTACTCTCTAGTTTAGTGGAGACTTTTTCCCCAGAAAAATGAGCTTTAGATTAATATTTATTGTCTTCATCTGTTTAAACATGCTTATACTCCTGGTGACATTTCAAAAAACTGATCAAATATGCACTGCACATTTAACTCAGTTGCACACCTACAGAGAAATAATTTGTTGGGAAGTAAGGCAAATGTGTAATTATAAGTTAAATGTGAACTTTAAATAATATTGGGTTGGCCAAAAAGTTTGTTTGTTTTTTTCTGTAAGATGGCTCTGGTAGGGAGTGCTTAGTTGCCTTTAACTTCATTCGAAACAATTTTGTTAGATTGTATTGTGACAGCTGTCATATCAGTGTACATTTAAAAGCCACAATTAAAATTGGTGAATTTTTGTATAGCCATTTTAATAGTGAAGATGGAAGAAAATATACAATATTTTCTGCACATTATACGTAAAAACACAACTGAAACACATGAAAAAGATTTGTGCAGTGTATAGAGAAGGTGCTGTGACTGACTGTGTTACAGCCCCATGGTGGGGTAGGTCAGTTGAAGCTGATAGCAATCAAATCATTAATTGAGAATAATCAATGTTTAATCACCTGGGAGATAAGTGACATACTCAAAACATCCAGATTAATAACGTTATTGGTGTGAATTAAAAATGTCCTTCATTTTATAGAAACAAACCATACAGACTTTTTTGGCCAACCCCATACCTCACACCAATCTCAGAGATGTTAGGTCCACTCACATGGGTAATGTATGTGAAAAATACAGTAAACTGAAGCAGAGTCTAGGGCAGCTTATCCTACTTTTGGGTCCCTTTAGAACAGTGATTTTCAACTGCTGTGCAGGTACACTGGTGTGCCACACGAATTTTTAAAACATGCAATACCTGACTATTTAGCCTGGGGCACTGACCTCTTTTCCCTGAGACCATCAAATAAAAACATGACAATAGCTAACACAAGAATAGCTGTCCAGTATAAATGAATCAAAATTATATGTTTTTTGTCGGATTGGCAAAATATCTATTTTTGGTGTGCTGCAGAATTTTGGTAATTAGTTTATGTGTGCCGTGAGATGAAAAGGTTGAAAATTGTTCCAGAAAGTTCTTTCATACTTTAAACACAGTTTGGCTTCCTGTAACTGCCTTTCATTGTCTTCATTCTTGTCAATGTACTCAGATTCTTACAAATTCCCATATATCCTCTGAATGTTTGAGGGCA
This sequence comes from Carollia perspicillata, assembly GCA_004027735.1. Lineage (NCBI taxonomy): Eukaryota > Metazoa > Chordata > Mammalia > Chiroptera > Phyllostomidae > Carollia > Carollia perspicillata. Next base: position 11,473 of record PVKM010000201.1, read on the forward strand.
GTGTCACATCTCTACTTTCTAAGTCCTTTTTTCCTCTCTGAGACAGCCTTGTGGTTTCACCTATATGGTATCCAGAGACTTCCGATCCCTGCCTCTTGCCCCAGTACTTCCCTCTATTTCTCTTCTAGATGTATTCCACATTATCTCTAGATGTTGACTGAGCACTGTGAGGGATGACTTGCTGATTACCTTGTTTGTTCTAAGTACCAGAGACTTGTTAAATCAGCGTAAGATTATATTTTTTTTGGGGGGGGAGAGGATATCCATTTTATAACTGATTATATAAGACTACATGTAGCTGTTTGACACAAATAGTTTATCTCAAATGTGTCTTGTGCAGTGGGCTTCTTCTAAACCAAAATGCAGGGTGCGTTTATATTTGTTAAACTTAGCTTTGGGTCATTTTTCAGGCCTTTGAGGTCTTTCCATTCCTTATCTATTATTAGCTTTTTCTTTGAGTGTTATGTTTTCTACAGATTTGACAAATATGTCTTGGGTTGTCACTGAAAATTTTAGACAGGACAGGACCAGAGTTCTGAGGTTATACCATGAGACTCTCTTTAGCTTGACCCTTTTTTTTTTAAAGAAACATTTATTCTCTCTCAGTTTTATGGGTCAGAGATTTGAGGGTGCCTTAGCTAGGTACTTCTGGCTTGAGATCTCTTGAAGGTAGCTGTGAAGGTGTCAGGAAGGTCTGCAGTCCGCTGAAGGCTTGCATGGGCCTAGAGGATGTTTCCAAGGTGGCTCAATGTATATGGTTTTGTTGTCAGTCTGGCTTGGTTGTGCTGTATGAGCATTCACTGAGCTATGTATAGAATTGTACTAGTTTTCTCACTAAATTTGTCTCATTCACAAAAAAATATGCAAATCTGTCAAATTTCTTGCTAAACACTATCTATGGAATTCCTCTCATTACTTTCTAGGAATCATTTCAATAAGGAAATTTGGTATGTCTCACTCTTAGGGAAACCATATTGTTTTCTAGTGATGACCATTAAGCTTTTTAAGTTCTTTAAGTCATTCGTTCAACCATCTTGCTAATAATCAATAATAACAGTAACAGTTGTAATCAGTTTACAGCACTAAATACCAGTAATGTTCTAAGTCATAGGTGGCAAACACAAGGCCTGCGGGCCAAATCTGGCCCTTTACCTTGTTTTGTCTGGCCCAGCACCTTGTTTCTACCTGGCGGCAGCTGAGCTCCTTGTCCCTAGTTAAGGAGTGGTTACATTTATACAGTCATCAAATTACATTCAGCCCTTGAGGGCAACCTCGAGGCTGATGTGGCCCCCTGGTGAAAATGCGTTTGACACCCGTGTTCTAAGCGCTTTGCAATTAACTCAGTTATGCCTACAACCATGTGAAGCTGATATTAGTTTTGTTTTTTTAATTTTCACTTATTGATTTTAGAGAAAGAGAAACATTGATTTGTTGTTCCACTTATGCATTCATTGGTTGATTCTTGTATGTACCCTGACTAGGGATGGAACCTGCAACCTGGGTGCATCGTGGTGACACTCTTAACCAACTGAGCATCCGTGAGGGCTGAAGTTAGTACTGTTTTCATTTCCATTTTAGGTGAGGAAACTGACAAAGTTCGTTAGTTATGTGTCCAGTCACATTGCTTGAATCCAGGCAGTGTGGCTCCAGAGCCTGTGCTCTTGGTAACTGTCCTGGGCTGCCTTACCAATCGCAAGCAGCGTCTATAATTTATGCAGCTTTCTTTTCTCTGCCTTTTGGAAAAAGTGGACAGTATGTGCCCAATTCATGTTTTCTGGCATGCTTCCATTCTCCATTATTGCTCGGAGACATGGTTATCAATATCTTGATTTGCTCCTGTTTGTTGTCAAGATACTTTTGAATTTGTTTTAGTTAGCTAGATATTTTCATAATAGCAAACCAAATGTCTTAGATTTTAGTTTCCTTTTAAATATGTTTATTATTTATTATTTAAAATTATTATTCACTGGGAAAAAGGAAAATAGATTTGGGTACCTATTTTCTTGCCACTTAACAGTATAGTATCTAGACTAAGAAACATGCTTCTTTTTTCCTGACCTAAACATACTTTTAAAAGCCTTTTAATGTTTAAAATTATTTTTGTAAGTCTCTGCTTATTCTGAGTTTCCAATTTCTTGATACTAAAATTCCTGGTTAGATACCTCTTGGTGTCTAACCTCTTGGTTAAGGGCAGTGCAGTTCTTTTGTATGTGTTTATAAAATCAGAATTCATTGAAGATGCTCTTAATTAGTAACATTGGTTTCTTTAGGTGTGTATATATATACATATATATACACACCTAAATATATATATATATATTATTTTTTACTCTTCATCAGAATCTCATTCTTCAGAACCTCTTTTCTCCCTTAAACCATCTTCCTACCAGCTATAGAATGCTAACTTGAAGTTTAACTTGATTTTTAAGACTAGCACTTACGTTTCTTAATTCTGCTTTGTTTGGCTATTACTCATGGTAAAATGACATGGTTCTTCAAAGTTTCCACCACTTCCACTTCATCATCTGGAATTTTCTTATTAGTTAGAATTAAATGCCAGGGAAGCCATGTCTATAACTGCTTTTCCTAACTATAGAGAGGTTGAACTGGCAAAAAAGCAAGCCAAGAATTTATCACATACTATTTTTCGTAGTTTGACCTTCCTAGCAGTTAGTTGTTGGGATAGGTGAAATCTCACACTTTTTTCCTCATAAATCTGCCAGTCCTGTACTTTGTGTGAGGAAAGCACTCATGAGTAGCAGGTGTAGTCTCTAGCATTGGTTCTCAGGCTTTAGTGTCCATCAGAATCAACTGGAAGGTTAAATGGATTACTGGGCCCCAACCCCACAGTTTGATTAAGTGGGTCTGGGGTGGGGCACATCAATCAATGCTCATTTCTAACAAGTTCACAGGTGATGCTGTCACTGCTGTTGATCCAGGGACCAACAGTTGACAGTATCTTCTATTTCTCCTTTGATCTTCATGCAAACATTTTAGACCAAACTTTCTTTTTCAGGTACTTACATGAACTAATACTCTCCTTATATCAGGCTTCTTTATTTTGAACAGGGTGTCTGCTTGTCATACATACTAGTCACACATCTCAACTCTTTAGTTTCATTGTTAGTCCAGAGAGTGTATTTACCTCTGAGGAAAGACTGATGAAAGCTCCTGAAGATTACTTTAGTGAAGAGAAAGGAAATCAAAGCTGAAACAATAGGTTGGAGCCCATATATATGCATCTGCACAGCATTATGATTACATATACCTGAATCTCTTCTATCATGAACTATTTAGGAACCACAGCTGTGCATCATTTAGTCCATACTATGTTATATACTAAGTGAATATTTAGCATATAAGTTATGTTGTACTTATATACTAAATATAAGTACTAAATATTTATATATTAAATATTGATATTTATTTACAACAGTATATGTTATATACTAAATGAATAGCATATAAATATATTTATATACTAAATACAAACTCTCATAAATATTCATTTAGTATATAACAGTATATCTAGTACATAGCATGTATGCTATTAATATCTGATAAAAATTCAGTGAAGTGGGAAATCTTAAAACCAGTTAAAACTGTTAATGCGTCTATAATTGACACTATAAAGGCTTGAACTGGGGCGGTGGCAGAAGTTACCACCCCACTGAGAGGCAGGCTTAGTATGCAACGTCTACGCTAGGGTGCCCATGATCATTAGGAAGCAGGCACACATGTTGTTTTAAGCACTTACTATGATTGCAATTTGAGGGTCACACTTTTAAGTTAAGTGGTTTGGTTAATCTCTGGATGGCCTTTTGTTTGGTCCTGTGTTAGTCTACAGAATAGCCATTTCTGATATGGTGAATACTTTCAGTAGAAATGTAACACAAATTTTTATATTCATTTATTTGGTCTCTTGGATGAATTCTCTATTCACTCACTGAAAATAACTTAAAACATTACTATTGCAGGTGGAACAGAATCCATTGTTAGGGTTTGGCGCTATAGCTATTGCTGTATTGTGCTCAGGATTTGCAGGTAAATCATTAAAGCGTCATTTTATTCTGTTGTCCAGTTTTAAAAATATCAAACTTTAGAGATGTGGTTTATCTGGTTTTATTATAACTAACGATTTTATTTCCAGTAAAGCTTACCTTCTTTCTTATAGTTATTTAATTTTGCGTCAGCTGTTTGTCCAGTAAACACATGGTAGTGTTTAACTCAGTTCAGGCCTCAGTCCTTTTTCGTACTTGCAGTTATCTAAGGATAGATTGGTGCTTGACCATCCTTAGTCCTGCCAAGAACCCGGAAGTAAAAGAAACGACCTTTGAAAATAGAGGAAACTAGCCATCAGAAAGCTTCAGTACCTCTTTTCATTTTCCTGGAATTGTCACTCTCCTCAGGCTACATTCTGCTTCTCTAGGGTATTAGTCACTAGTTCGGTATCTGTTTTTCCCGGGTAGCTTAAAGTTCTTCCTCTGCTTCAACAGATAAGGAAGTATGGAGTAGGGAGAAAAAGGGGTGGTGTGGAGAGTATCTCAGAAAACTTAATACATAAAAGTACCAGCCAAAACAAGAGGATCGAGAACCAAAATCACTAGCATCAAGCAAACAAGGAAGTCTGGAATCCTGTAGGGACAGGCAATCCTCCACTCAATCAAGAGACAGTGTAGGAATGTGTAACGTAAGAAATGAAATGTGTCTTAGAAATAGTTCCAACAGAGAACAAACGGGAAGTTTTTAGTAAAGGGTGTATTAGTTATAGCTGTTGTCTTGATTATTTATCTTTGTGTTATTTCAAGAGTTAGGACTTTGCTTTTATTTTTGACTGGGAAAGTAGGCTGGATATGAAAGTGAAATATTGCTTGTAAAAAAGATGTTCAGTCAGAGCGGAAAATACAAATTGGGAAATATACTTAATGATAGCATCATGCTGAACTTTTATTCTCAGTAACTAGCAAATTAGAAACAAAACTGAGTCACCCCTAAAATAATATATTTGATTTTTAGCATTATTTTGAACAATTAAATGTGTGTGTCCAACAATTCTTAGTTCAGCTTCTTAATACACAGTCGAGGAAATGGGGGAGGTCTAATGCTCTTTATGCTGGAATAACTGAGCACCAGGTGGTTCAGTGGTTTTCCCAGATAGGAAATTCAAAGGTGGAAAGAGGAAAAGCCATCATAGGTTTGTTCCAGTTAGCTGGCTCTTTCTAACATATGTTTGTTAAAAGCAATCTTGTTTTTCATTAGAAGTTTTTAGTGGGTTAGTACTTCAGTGGCAGTTTCTATGTCTCTAATTAACATGGTATTTATAATTAAAATCTTTAATGTCTTTGTTAAACATACATTCATTTTAAGTATAAAACTTATACAGCAGAGGTATGTGATTTGGGGAGGGGGGCATGTGCGCTTTTGGAGTATCTGTAAAAAGCTGTGGACTTCCCAACCCCAGAAAAATGCATACATCAAATGTATTACCTACGCAGGGAGTTCTTGGTTCTTCTCACACTGTGTATGAACTTGGCTCGGGGAGCCTTGCTTTAAGGAAAATGGCTGCACTCAGCAAGTTCTATTTAAATTTTATTGTGGTTGTGTTACTTACTTTGAAAAAATCCTAAGTGTAATTATATAAGTTAATTTGCAAAGTTGGGAGTATTCAATACTAGGCAGATATTATAGTGTTATGATTAAGATAATTAATGCTTACTAGTATAGTCTTCCAGATGACCGAAGTCTTTTATTGTGATCTATCTTACTGCTATAGTAATGACAGAATCTGTTCTTAATACATGTTGGTAATGATTAGTATGCATGCCACACCAACATAAATGTATAGTTACTGTAAAATGTTTGTTCCACAAATCATATACTTTATATCATCGTATCTCCAGGTTACTATTCTAAGTGGAAGACATTTTAAGTTAATTTCTAATATATTTATTTCATATTTGCATGTCTAATTTTCTTTCAGGAGTGTACTTTGAAAAAGTTTTAAAGAGTTCAGACACTTCCCTTTGGGTGAGGAACATTCAAATGTATCTATCAGGCATTGTTGTGACATTAGTTGGCGTCTACTTGTCAGATGGAGCTGAAATTAAAGAAAAAGGATTTTTCTATGGTTACACATATTATGTCTGGTTTGTCATCTGTAAGTATCCAGGAATTAAAGGTTCTTGGTAGACTATTTTTTAAAAAAAGTTAGATGTCCATTTTAAGCCATTATAGCATTTTGAAATTGTTCCATTATACTGTGAACACCAGCCTGAAAATGTAATTTTGATTTTATTGACTTTCATGGCATAGCTGTCCCAAAGCAATTCTGCCTACACAAAGGTAATGTGTTAGTAGTAAATGTGTACAATTTAGTAGTAGACTACACAGTCCTTTGGGCATCTGAAAAACATTTTATAGGAACTACTACTGAATTTTAATATAAACTCAGATGGCTGCTTGTAAGAAAAATTGTATTTTCCCAGGTAAATTAGTATGGTATCTCTGGGGATGAAAACTGCCTCACCATCACAAAATGTTTGTTTCATTTATCTCAGTGTTAAGATTTTATTTCTTTCTGTATACAAGTTCTCGCAAGTGTGGGAGGCCTCTACACTTCCGTTGTGGTCAAGTACACAGACAACATCATGAAGGGCTTTTCTGCAGCAGCAGCCATTATCCTTTCTACCGTTGCTTCCGTGATGCTGTTTGGATTACAGATAAGTATGTCTCAGTTTGTATTTTTAAGTTTCTAACGTGGAAAAGCGGTTCACTTCCTTGATTTGTCTTTTAGATGTGGCACTGGTCACAGTGTTTACAGAAATTCCTAGTTTTGTTATAACTTATTCTCTGTAAGTGCAGCAGTTCATAGTTGTGTGGAATGTGGGTCAGCGATACTTAGGTTTTTTTGAGAGTAGTCCTGGGGCTTCAGCTGAGGGGCGCTGGTTCTGTGTGGGAGTGAGGGGCTGCTCAGTTACTGGAAAGCTCTGTTGCTGTCAAAGCCTCCACGTGTTAGATGTCAGACAACTGAAGTGCTTTAGGACGAATTTGCTGTGACGAGGTACACAAGGAAATAAACACAAGGACTTCAGGGCATGATTACTTTTAGCAGTGGAATTAGAATAAACTTTTTATTTTGAGGAAAGAATAGAAAAATTCTTTCATTCCCCCTTTAGTTTGCACCTTCCTAGCTGTTTTGGATTTGGGTGCAAACTGGTTTTGAAATTACAATTCAAATAGAAGTTTTCTTTCTCTTTATAAAGATTATCTTTATTTCATTTAATTTATAACTGATACAAAATTCACTACTATAGGCATTCTCGCACCACTACCATGCCAGTCCTTCTAACGTAATTTCTCTCGCTCACATCCAGCATTAAGTTAGCTCCTTGTTAAAGCGGTGGTGCTGACATCATTTCAGGGTGCTTTTATGCTGTGATAATTTTATTCACTAATGCTTGAGGGAAGTCTGTCAAATATCAATATTGAGTAAAAAGAAACAGACCTGCCTATGTTTATATTTCATTTTAAAATTGACTCTTATTATAAATGCAAATAGAGGGAATACCAACCTCACAGAAATCTTAGAAAACCATTTTATAGTTTGGTTCAAATTTCATGTGTGCCATTTATTAGCTGTGAAACCTTGGAGAAGTTACTAACCTGTGTCTCAGTGTTTCTTCTATAAAACAGAAATGGTAGTATCACCTGTCTCCTAGGGTTGTTTCAGGTAAAATGCCTGGTAAAATCACCTGTCTCCTAGGGTTGTTTCAGGTAAAATGTCACATAGTAAATAGTCTGTATAAGGCCCACTTAAAATTTAAGTATCAAGTATTTACAGAGCCTCCTGTAGATATTTTTCGTACCTGATTGAAGTTCTGGTCCATCGTTATGCTCAACAAATTCTTATGACATTGCCCCCAAATAATATTTGGAAACAGTATAAGATACTTTTGGTCAATGTTCTATCGTAACAATGGCCAAGGAAATTAGCCTGTCTTAGCAATATTCCAGTTTCTTATTTAGATTTAATTTACCCCCTTCCATTAAAGGTAAAGCTAGTCTTTTCTGGTTAGGGTTGAACTAAAGTCATAGCTTGATGGCATTTCTTTAGGTGCCAATTTTAAAGCTGTTAAGTCTGTACCATTGTACTCCACATGTACTGTGGATCAGTTTTGAATGGAATATACAGTTTTAACATAAGTGTTAATTTATGAAGTGACTACTGGTCAAGTTTGGACAAGTTGTAGGATTATGGATGATAAGAAAGACAAACCTAGCAGAATGGAATTTTACTTAGTAAATCACCACCTCCTCTGTGTTCTAGAAATCTTGGATTTGGTTTCAATCATTGGATACCTAACTCTTTGAATTTTGGTCAGCTACTTTTTGCTCTAAATTTTCACAGGTTTCTAGTATCATGGAGAAGCCACACTCCACTTCTCTTTAGTTTAATCAGCATACAGGGAAGTCAGGATGACCTTTGTCAGTGGTGCAGGACAGGCACACTACTTGTGTTCTGGGAAAGTGTACAATCAGTGATTGTCACTCCCTTATCTTTCTAAACCTTACCCTCATAGAAGCAGAACACTTAGATTTACTTATTTCCCATATTTACATTTCATTTTAAAATTGGCTCTTGTCATAAATGCAAATAAAGGAATGGTATAAAACTGTAATTAAAAGTTTTCAAAATTTTAAATTAATCACTGTTATATTAGTTTTACAGGCATAAATACAGATAAAACTTATTTTGTTCTCTTTTCAGCTCTTACCTTTGCTCTGGGTACTCTTCTCGTGTGTGTTTCTATATATTTCTATGGATTACCCAGACAAGACACTACATCCATCCAACAAGGAGAAGCAGCTTCAAAAGAGAGAATCAGTGGTGTGTGATCTCAGCTGCAAAAGAGATTCCTACTAAGATTATACCATTTGTATTAAACTAGAGCCTTAAATCAATCCCAGAAGGTAGCCTAAACAAACACACATAGCAAAATTAACTGTGTGGCATTAGAATGAAGAAGAAAGTTATCTGAGTGAATTGCTACAAAAGATTTAATGTGACCTGTCTGGGGTAAACCCATTTTGTTTTAGAATGAAGGAATTTTTATTTTATATATATATATATATAAATAATGTGTATAAAAAGTATGGAGATGATATGGTATTTAAAAATCATGTGAGGCTATAATATTCAAATAATAATGGGACAATGTTAAAGGTTAAAGTGCCAAAGTCATTTCTGCTATCTCGTTCAGGTACCAGAGGAGAAGGACGGACCCTCCTTCTTCTGCAGTTTATGTACGGCATTTTGCCCTAATATCAGTAAAGACCTAGTTCTTTTCTTATAAGAGAGGCAAAAACAAGACAGGCTACTGAGAAACAATCAATTGTGCACCATCTCAAACTGAGTATTTCGTAACTCAGATGGTGGTTTCTGGGTGTGACTGAGTACGCTGTTAAGTGCTGTATTTGTGCCATTCATTGTCTGGAGTCATATTTCTTTGTTAGATGATATACTTTTCTTCCAAAAATATTTCTAATGTCACTTTTGTACTTTTTTTATAAAGTATGTTTAGCTGTGGGGCTCACAATAATTTGTGAAACTTTTGTTTTTAAAAAAATTTCTATAATGTTAATGGGGAAATTCAGCAATAAACTTTATATGAAATCTGTATGATCACTTTTTGTTACAGATATGACCTTTAAGGTAATGTAAAAACATAAACTTTTAACCCCAAACATTACATTTAAACTTTCTCTGTTGCAGTTGTATTAGTTGGGTTTCTCTGGTTGCAAATAATAGATATAAACCAACTCTGCCTAGCCTTAAGCAAAAAAAAAGAAAGAAAGAAAAAGTTTATAAGGACTGTAGTCAGTGCTCTAGAGCTCCAGGCTGTGGGGATTAGTGAACAGTCTTCCCAGGGATCTGCTTTTGGAAAGACTTGGTTCTAACCAACACTGACCCTGTATCATTTCACTCAAGATTCAACTACGTAGGCAGCTACTAACACTGACCTAGGAAGAACTCTTCCTCAAAGAAATGGAAAGGGATGTTGGTAATGAAAATCATGTCCTGACTGTATACTTTATTCCATGGCTGGTTTGTGCTAAGTAAATCTTAATGATACTTTAGAAAATTAGCATCTGGAAGCTAGCACACTTAAAATTGAAACTGCACGGATGAGTCTTTTAGGACTAAGAAGGTATACCATGCTTGCTAACTTTCAACTAGAGAAGCTTGGTTCATGCAATTTTTTTTGCCCTGTTTGTAAAGATAGATTGTTGGTATTTACAAGACTTCTAGTAGCAACACTGAAAATAAATCACAGCAGACCTGAATGGAAATGCTGGCAGGTGAGGACAGCCATACCAATGAAACAAATCACACCCTACTTATATTGACCTACACAAGTCACACAAACTGTACTTTACCAATATGCAGACGGACACATGACAGAATTGGTTTGGGAAAATCCATTTCAAAGTATGGCTTAACTAATTTTTACAAAAAGATCCTAATACAATACCGAACAAGTAATTTCTTGTTGTTCAAATATATTCAGTTCCCAAGCTCACATAGTAAGAGTTACCTGTACATATAAAAGACAAGACAAGCACAAGATCTGTTGTCTGGGAGTTGTCAGCTGTATTGGCAAAAAGACTTAATATTGGTCTCCCTAAATGTTTTCAGAACTAGCTGTACTTAGAAGAAATTTGAGATATTTTTCAACATTAGATAATCTTAGTTACAAGAATAATTTCTGAAAGGACACTGTAAGAAACCTCAAAGTAGAGTTTAAACTCTGATCCTTTATTCCCATTAGACCACAATAAATTTAAAAGATTTAACTGAATTTTATAAATGTCTATTTAGTACTTATTGACCATGAGGGAAATCAGATGATTTTTTTTAAGGACCAAGATTTAATAAGTTGATAAATCACTTATAGACTTAATACATAGATTCTGATACAGAATAGCTTAAAATTCTAATCAGCAAGGCATATAATAGGTAACTAGAATTAGTTTAGTATTTAAAAAGCCATTTTAATTAGAAATTACATCCTACATACAGGTGTTATTCCAAGAAGCTTCATTCCATTGGCTAGGACAGAACGGACAGCTCTGAAAAGATGAAGTCTGGCCTGCAAAATAAATCAAAGAATGATTAAATGGTCAATTCAATGACTAGCTAACCACAAAGTGAATAAATAAGAATGTTTTAAAGAGTAAATCTAACTTCTAATTTAAAGTAGAAATACTATCTCAAAGTGCCCTAGCGCTTGAGGTAGGTAAGGGAATACAAATTCCTAGCATCCCTTGTCTTAGTACAGGTAGCTGAGGGTTGGGGAGTGAGAGCGACAGTGTCAGCATACAGGACAGCTTCAGATAAGGGGAAACTCATCCCGGTAATATCTGATGTAGACAAATGTGCTTCATAGTGTAGTATGTTGGATAGTACATAAACATTGATTGTTACAACCCAATTCTTCTAATTAGACTATTAAGAACATTACTATAGTTGAACAATAGTATGCTGTTTTAGAAACATTTGCAAGACTGACTCAGTAATATTACTCCGAGGGTGTTATTACAGACAACACAGTGTGACATACCCCGGCGACTTCAGGAGGACTCCCTTTTATTTGCAGTGTTTTGTGTGCCGCAGCTACAAGATGACTGAAGTGAGAAGAGGGAAGTTGTGATTAGGACCTGCAGCCATTTCCTGTTGTAATGTATAGGCCCGATAGCCAATCTTACCCTCTCAATTTAAAGATGAAAAAAAAAAAAAAAAAAAAAAAAAACCCAAACAAACCCCAAAGCCTACATAGAGCCATTAAAATGTACTAAAAGTTGGAAAGTTGAGACCAGAATTCACATTAAACTCAAGTATTAGATTTTGGTCCTGGTTCTGCTAATACCAGGTGGCAAGTTCTAAAGATTGATTTCATTGTTAGTTTTACAAGTATCCGAGACCTTTCTAACAATGAGTTTTCCCCTCATTTAGGCTTCCTTTAATATGGCCTGGCTTTCCTCCTCTGTATGGTAAGAAGGTGAGGTAGAAACTAGTCATCAGTCCACTCTGCACACACATTGGCCACTTATATGTATTTTTTTAATTTATTGATTTTGGGGGGAGGAGACACCGATTTGTTGTGTCTGTGCCACATATTTACGCCATTCATTGGCTGATTCTTGTATGTGCCCTGACCAGGGATCAGGATGACATGCTAACCAACTGAGCTACCCAGCTACTCATCTTTGTTTTAATTTTTCCCATGGACTTTATTTTTTAAATCCCAGCCACTCATCTTTAAAGCATCTTTTCTATTTAGGTATGGCAAGTTCGACAATGTGCCAGAGAAATGATGCTATGACATCTGTTTCAATTATTAAGTGACATTTAATAAGACTTTCTGGCTCCTTTATCTCTACATATCTAAGTGGAATCTGAAGGAAAAAACTACTTACATCTGGGGAAGACAAGGTAAAAAGCATAATTAAGAGAACAGTTCCAATAAATCTGATTTCAGTAAATCTTGCATAAAAACAAATATTTCTGAAATAGCTGTTGCTACAGAAGATAAAATCAACTTCTACTCAAAATTTCTAAAATAACCACCATAAAATTTCTATCGCAGTGCCACTGACTCACTTCCCAATTCATTTCTACCCTGTAACTGACCGATTTTTCTGTGCCTCTGCTTAAAATCTTTTTGTGGATCCCGCTGCCCTGAAAATAGGAGGCAATGCCTTAGTACATGGCAAAGAGACATGTAAATGCTGCATTTCTGATCCCCAAGGCTATGCTTATAGCTCTTCTCATGTATCATGTTCTTGCTCAACTTTGGGCTTCTTCCTGCTTCTCTGCCACCTTGCTTCTCCTGATTAATATCTACTCCCTTCCTCCAAAGAGCCCTCTCTGATCCCTCAAGGCTGGCTGAGTGCTCTAACATTTTTCCTTAGATCCACTCTATCCTAACACATAGGCATTGCTTCTGTAACCTGTAAGGCTGTTTCCTGTTCACTTGACTGTAGTGACTGTAGCTCCTATCACTGAGTGAATAAATGAACGAACATTAATTGCTAATTTGCAATGAGGAAGCAAGAATTCCTGTAACTTAAAGCACATATTTTTTTTAGGCCTAAGGGTTTGTTTATAGGAAAACTTCAGATGAAAGAAAGGTCCTTTGTCAGATCAGGTCTTAGATATCTTTTAATATCTGAAAATAGGATTATAAAGTACCTTAGAGTTAGGAGGTAACTGACAATGTGCCTGGGTTGAAGGTCCTGAGATGATCTGTAAAGCACTTCATCGAACCTGAAAAAAAAGATGGCAGGAGCAGCTGTCGGGAAGATTGTACATATTACCCTAAGCGAAGCTGTTAGGACAAAGACCTAGGAAGCAGGTTGACTTGGCATCATTAGGGTTAGAGGGTTGACTTGGCATCATTAGGGTTAGAGGGTATCTGAAAAAAGACCTGGGGTACAGCTGACAGTAAAGGCACATTTTTCTTTCTCAAAGTTTGTTGATGGCAGGTACTTTCTAAATCACCTATTTATCCCTTAGGCTTAGCCCAGAGCAAGAGCTCAAATCAGGGCTGTTGTTCTGAATGTAAAAAGCCACTTAGTGATGTTTAGGAACATAATCTAGAAACTAGCAAACAGTCTATCCTCGATGCCAAGAAAACTAAGCTCGCTTATTTTCCTCACAAAAATCAGTCAAATGTGAGTAGACTAAATCCTTCTGATCCCAGGAAAGAACGACTGACCAATGTTTGGCCATCAGAGAAAACTGCCTTGTTCACCAGCCACATCTCTTCCAGGGACGGATCTCGTCACAAGTCCGACTTCCCCAGCAACGTGAGCGAGTGCTCAAAGGAGAGGTCTACCTAGTATGAGGGCTTCAGACAGATGTCTATTTGAAACTGTGAATTGAAACCAAGAGGCAAATGAAAGACATGGTTTCAAGGAAGCTGCGCAAAGGCAGGATTTTCCTTCACTTATCACAGAGGGTGAGAAGGTGATCTTTTAAAAAACTGAACAGTTATTCTTTCACCAGGGTTCACATTCTCATACCACCACCTAGAGGATGGTAGGCACCTGGGCTGGTTCAGTGGTAACAGTTTTAAGACCTAACAGTTGACCATAAGCATGCCCTCTGTGCTGAAAGGGCAGACAGTCACTTCTTGGTCTCCTTTAGGAAAATGATGGCGACAGGCAAGGGACAGGTAGGAGCTAGCTACTGGCCTGTTCATTCCAGTGGTCAGCAAACCACCAACAGTCGTTTTGTAACTGTACCCCATAAGCCAGGCCCTCTGCTCAGCTCTGCAAGTTAGATCCCCTTTCTCCCCTAACAAAGCTGTATCAACCTACCCATTCCCTTTGTAGCCAAAGGTTGCTTAGTGTTTAAACTGTGGGGCTTAGCAAGACTGTGACAGTTCCTGGATTAATTTGTGCCATACTGGTCAAACAACAGTTTCAGGAAAACGATATTCAATAGATAACATCTAAGTTCAATATTTCTGCTTCTTTAGAGAAGGGAATGGCCACAACACAAAAATGAACAAGCTTACTTTGCAGAGAATAATGGAAACTCAATACCACCCTTGACACATGTGGCCCTCTGAGAGCGTCTCAGAGTCTACGGTACTCCTTGAGACCTTATCCAGAGACCAAAGACCACAGAATTTACCCTTACTCCCTGTCTTCCCTTCTCCAGCTTAAAATTCCTTAACCTAGTCCAGGTGTAAGTTGAATTGAAGGCACTATTTGGTCTCCTACCTTCTTGGTTGGCTTCTCAATCAATGAACTCCAAATGCTGCTTTGAGTTTTGGCCTTTTGAAGTATTGGGCACAGGAACCCGGGTTCAGTAACAATTTCACTAAGCAGAAGCTGACTCAATAATACTAGAAAACTGTACCTGAGAAGATGCTGGAGAATTGAAACAGACTGTGGCTCTTGTAAACAAGCAGCGTTGAAGTCATCTAGATAACCACCTCCAAAAGTCTCTTCCAAACTGTTTGGAATTCAAAACAACAAAAGGTTAAACAAATCATCCAAGGACACATAACTGCAAGTGATGAACACCATCTCATAGTCCAGTCTTGCTCTCCTTAACCACAGTCATGTCACATCATGCTGGTCAACCATGGACTGTGTTCAGGACGGTGCTCCCATAGATTATAATGGAGCCAAAAAACTCCTGTAATTCCTATCACCTGGTGATGTCGTAGCCGTCCGTGTTACAGTACAACACACTACACAAATACCATGTGTTACAGCTAGGAGCTGTAGGAAAACAACTGTCACCCCAAAACATGCCTATTTGGCATAAGGATTATTTAGGCTGGTTAATTTTAAGAGATAGCAGATATGGGAGAAGCTCTGAAAATCAAGCAGAAGTTGCCCTTTGTAAAAGACATCTGTGAGAGAAATCTCCATTTGTCAGGGTGTCTCCCTGTGTACCAGGAAGATGGGGATGACATCATTTGTAGAAACTCTTATCAACACAGAAGACCAGGACTTCAATCCACATAATCACCTCACCCTTCTTTACAAGTGCTTTTCCTGGCAACCTCCCATAACTGATTCCTCCCATCCCAAACACCTTTTGTTTTCAGCTGTAGATGGTATTTAAGGTGGTGGCTTCAGGCATTTTGGCAAGTAACTCAGTTTTTCTGGGTCTCTTCCATGTATACAGGAAGTACACGTTATTAAACTTTTGTTCTGCTGCTGCTAATCTTTTAGATATAGGAATATTTCAGTCATGAACTCAGAAGGAAGGGTACAGGGAAAAATTATTTTCGCTCCCCTAACGAGCAACAGACTCTATACTATACAGCCTAGGTATGTAGCAGGCTATACCATGTAGGTTTGTTAAGTGCACTCTATGATGTTTACACAACCACAGAATCACCTAAGAACACATTTGTCAGAACATATCCTGGTCCCTAAGTGCAGGATGATCATAGTCCTAGTGTTTGAAGCTAACTTTGTTCTACCCGATGCCTCAAATTTTCCTAAATCTATTTATCTGAAAACCGAGTATATTCTTTGCTTGAATTATTGTGAGCAGTAAATAAAATAATATGCATAAAAGCATTTCCTACATAGGTTCTGAATAAGTAAATATTTTAAAAACTCCACCAAAACCCAACATAAGAGGTAGTCAGTCCACTGTACTTCTATTAGTTTTGAATATGAGGTATCACAGAAGCCCAAAAAACAGCACCTTTGGCCTTGGGATCACAGCAGCCACGCCCCACCCTGGGAAGGGCAGAGTGGTTCAGTGCTTCCTTGCAGCCTCTACTCACCTGTGGAGGCGGGCGTGTGTGTACTGCAGGAAGACACCTGTGTCCCCGCGGCTCTGGAAAACACGATCCCAGCTGAACTGATAGTCAGATAAGAGTAAACCTCTGAAGTCCTAAAATGACAGAGTAAACCTTCAGTGCCTGGATTTGTTCTACCAAACTAAAGGGTCTCATAGGAAGCAGTCTTAGCACACCTGAATAATAAGTGCTGCGAGCCCGACCTTCTCTGCAGTCTCCTGTGGGTTCTTGAGCTCTTTCGAAGCTGAAACAGACAAAGGTGGCTGTCTTTAACCTGCAGGAAACTATACAGAGTCAGGGACTGAAGTGGAGATAAAGTGCCAAAAATGGATGCTGGCAATCTCAAGGACAGACATGTGCACAGTGGGCTAATTTACCTTTGAAAATGACAATTCCCCTGCCTTTCATTAAAAGAAGAAACGGACAAATTTAATTTTCTAATAAATTTTCCAAGAGTTAAGGTTAAACAAAGCCATAGGACTTGTGACTTGTTTCTAATTATATAACACAACTACTCCCTACACTGGAATGATAATCTGAAGCTGTCCATGAAAGGAGAGGCCCAGGGCAGTATCAATTCAGACTACTGAACTGAACAATACTTGAGCGGCAAGTCTGAAAATTCTGGCACCTCTAATTAGTGCAAGCTATTTTTGACAAGGTTAGTGAATGTTTAGTGGAGAAATGGTCATAATATATAACACTGCACAAAAGCCCAGTAAAATACAAAAGTGGCACACCAATTATGACTATAACAACAAAAAAGTAAATTCACTCTTGACAGAAGCCATATTCTGTAGCATCCTTAATCGAATCTCATCTAAGACATCTTCCAGAAAAGTAACATCGCCTCTTCGCGTCTTCATTCCCTGGACTACCCCAAAGGGCACGTGCTGGCACCTGAAACAGAGCGGGCACGTAGTTAATGGAAAACTGAAAAAGAGCTAGTGATCAAAGTATAGAATAATGCCATTTCAGAGAGCAGTCTGAACTTCACCTCTCACAGTGGGATTTGTAAGAATTAACAGGTGAAACATGATGGGTTTGCTGGATGCCACAGGAGATGGCAAACACACAGCATCATTTTAGAGGTAATCATGAGCATGTGATTAAATTCCCAGTTGCCTTTTTGAAAGAAAGGAGATGGGGGTTAAGAATTTTGACCCCCATCAAGCCACTAAGAGCAGACATCTAATAAAAATGTTTTAGGCTATGCATTAATAAAGCCAGGACATAAATTAGGATAAAAAAGCATCTGTTTTTCCACACTAACACCTTGAAACAAAGAAATTTCAGTAAAAAATCTTTAACAACTTGGTACATTTGGGGACTTGGCACCTAACATGATCCTGAGGCAGGTAATTAAGCACCACAGACATTACCTTTTTGCCCAGTTGTATCCCATGATCTGCAACATTTGGAACACTTGCTGAAAATGCCTTTTCTGCCCTTTATCTGTCTTTGGGGAACAAAAATATTTAAAATAAAAGAAGAGTGGTAAGTTAATCCACAGAAATGGGATGGACATGAATCAGAGTAGAATGTCCGTGTTCTGACAGACTGCAGTCATTGCCCGCTGCTATGTTTCAAACCAGCGCACACAGGGGGCGCCGCTGGAAGGAGGTCTGAGTGCACCAGAGGAGGAGGAGGGGCCGCTGGAAGGAGGTCCGAGTGCACCAGAGGAGGAGGAGGGGCCGCTGGAAGGAGGTCCGAGTGCACCAGAGGAGGAGGAGGGGCCGCTGGAAGGAGGTTCGAGTGCACCAGAGGAGGAGGAGGGGCTGCCGCGCCCCACAGTACGGGGGGCATTCGAGCTTCGGTATTCTGAGTGTTCTATTTAAATTCCCTCCCTCAGCTGTTATGACCTTTATCTCAAAGAAGAACAAAGCCAAGCTCTAAAAAGATATTTAATGGCAACTTTTTTTCTTAGGGGAAAGGGAGGTTGCACTTGGAAGAGAAGAAGAGACTAAAATACTACTCAGCAACAAATGGAACAAACTACTGATACACGGAAGAGGTTAGGTCAGTCTTAAGGGCATTCACGATGTGAGTTAACAAAGCCAGTCTCAAAGGGTCACATACTATGAGTCTATTTATATAATACTGCACGGCGACAAAATTGGAGCGGCGGGAACAGAACTGCAGTGGGTGCCGAGGGTTAGGTTGGGGGACAGGTGTGATTTTTAAGTGGTTGCCATGAGGGAGTATGTTTTGTGATGGAACAGTTCTGTACCCTGAATGTGGTTTGGTGATGGTTATGTGAATGCACGTATGTGACAAAATTACACACACACACACACACACACACACACGGGTCCATACATGTAAAAACTGGCAAAATTTAACTAAGGTCTCTTCCACTGTCACCTACCTGTATGGACAAAGTATCATGGTTATGTCAGATATTATCTTTGGGGAAAGCTAGGTGAAGGGTATATGAAAACTCTGCCATATTCGGAAACTTTTGTAAGTCTTAAAATATTTAAAATAGAAAGTTATTTTTAAAGTGCATTTTAGTGATCCGTACATGTTCATTTCACATAACTATTTTCCTAATTTGAATAATTTTGTTTTTACTATGAAGCAATGTGGAACTCTTTAATTTTTATGTGTTTTTTTGCCACCTTAAACACACTTAGTACTGAATTCTTTCTATAGTTAACAAAATTATTTTTCAATAGTTTTTCAACATGGCATCCAATTTCTATCTTTGCAGTTTTTATGATGTAGGAATCATAATCTTTTGTTTTTTATTGTGATTACTTACCACATAAATCATTGTATCAAAATTATACTTGTCCATTCGATCTATAGCAGCTGCAAGATCTCTGAAAAAATGGCCATGAATTAAGAGTTACTAAGCAGATCTGGGTGATAATTTGTTTTACTTATGTAATTAGTAATGAGGCTTTTCTAATTAAGAACAACTATTATCCCACAGCCTGGGATACACCACCCATGTTTTTACAATCTCAACATCATACAAAAATAGCTTTGGGGAAGCAATAACATTTAACAATGAGAGTGCTGTGAAAAGATAAAAACATAAGTGAATAAGAGCTCTGGGACAAGTAGTAATAATTCAAATAGCTCTAGGTACAGTGTCTGTGGGTAAATGTTTTAGGATTTGTTAATAATAAAACTAAGAAGTCGACTGGAAGGAATCGCCTGTTGTCACTTGTTTACAATACATTCTCCTAACCTATGTAAGACACAGGCGATGCAGTGGCTAAACAGCTCCTCCAGCTGCTAAATCTTCCAGCTCCTCTTCCGTTAGTATGACCAGGGAGTTTCAAGATTTTGGATGAGTCAAAAGTAATAGATTCTAAAACACTTTAAAAGATTATAAAGTACTTTGACAAAAATTCCACTTATCTCTTTTATCCCTGATTAAGTACAAAAGAGTTTGTGTGTAATATAAAACAATGAAAAATAAACCATAAACTAAAAAATTTCAAGTCAAGTTATGAAAATACTGAATTTTAAAATTAAAGCTATTTTTGACAATACATAACCCTGAGAGGAATTAAAAAGTTCTCAGATCTTTTGAAATGTTGGGATTATCAAAATACCATTAGTACTCACCTCCTAATCTTGATATAACACAAAATATACATTCTCAATAGAGGCAAAAAGCAGGCTCTTGAAGGACAAAAACATATCTTACTCTTTTTATTAATAAATCACATACTTGCATATAATATATATAGATATGTAGTATACTGTGGTACTAAAATTCATGAGTGGGTATAAGGAAAAAAAGGTTATGAAACACTAGTACAGAAGATTATTCCAAGAATGAAGTCACATACATCCACCCCCATTATACTTTCTGGTTTGAGCAAAGGACAAAACAGAGAAAGCTTTTGATCCAATATATTTTTGATCCAAAAATATATAAGAAAAAGTTGTAAGTTGAGTTTGTAGAACTTGATTTTGAAAGCCAGAAAATAAGCTAGGTCATTAGTTCAGGTGTCTCATATCACAAAGTATGGAACCATGGCCCAGAGAAATTAAGTGATGGTCATGGTCTTACAACAAACGTTCAGTGTCTAGCCTCACCGTGTGCTTGTGTTAGTATTCGGCACTTTTATTTGTCTATTATAACAAGTCTTGTAATTCATATCTACACACATAGGTGTGTTCTATAAGGAACCCAATGAAGGGGCAGAAACAACTAAAGACAGAGCAGGATGAAAAATTAAACATTTCAACAAGTGTCAAAAAGATAATTATTCTCTCAAAGAAAAAAGAGAAAGTATGGGTATTATGGTAAATACAGTTGGCACTCCATATCCACAGGTATCACAGATTCTATCAATTTTGAATAGAAAATTGGGAACAAAAGGTTCTGTTGTTGATACGTACTCTGTGGTCAGGACTACTTTATGATGGGTGCATCTGTACTGACATGTAGAGACTTTTGCCTTGTCACAATTCCCTAACTGTATATTTACATAGTATTAGAAATTAAAAATAACTCTAAGGATGATTTAAAGCATACAAGAGGATGTGCACAGTTTATATGCAAATACTACATTGTATAAATGTCTTGAGCATCTGTGGAGTTTGGTATCTGTGGGGGGTCCTGGGACTAATCCCCCATGGACACCAAGGGATGACTGTATACAGAAAAATCTAGACCTAATAACAGCCACAAAAGATACCAGATCAGGACAGCTACAGAGAAGACACATTCTTTACAACTGTTCAAGGGTTTCTCTTGTAATCTGTCCAGCAATAATTAGCTGGCATAGGAATTCTTTCTACTATGTATTTTTTGTATCCAGAAAAAGAAATGTACCTCTTAGATATATAGGTTCTTTTTATTTTCCACCCCCAACTGTATGGAACTGATAAAGAAAAATGTCAAAAAGTAATAGAAAGTAGATGAATTTTCTAAGGACAATAAGGTAGTCAGGCTGTTGTTTAAAGCTGTTTGGAATAAATGATAGTAGTTAAAAACTAAAACAAAATATCATTACTTTAACTGTACCATAAAAATGGTTTGTGATGTAATATAAAACTACCCTGGGAGTATAGGAGACCATTCTGCGCGTGGCATGGGCCCACATGGGACTCAGGCCAACGGCTCCTGTGGGCAATCAGGCCTGCATTGTACCTGGGCTGCTTTGAGACTTGCTTTTTGCTAAAATTCCCTCACCCTGAATTGAGGCATCAAGTGCCTACTATAACTTCCTAAAGTCTGTGCTAAATCTCCCCAGTGTGGAGTGTAACCAGTTCAACCACTTTTGCCCTTGGTCTGCAACATCCTTCTCTTTGAAGTAATTAGCAGCATCCTCTCCTTTGTTTTCTGTAAACGGTAACCACCTAAAGCGAACCTGTGCATAGTAAATGAGGACCATCATGTATGTGCCCAGAAAAGCAATAAAAGCTTGTCAAGGCAAGGGTCGGGGCGCTCTCCCCTTGAGAGAGTGGCTGTGCCATCCCTTTTCCTCCACAGGACTTGATAGTCTGTGTGAATTTGTTTTATTTCACCCATAACACCCCAGACCCCATGAGCCGGGGTCTGCATCACGGAAGACATGAGAGCCATAGTAGTACTTGAGTATGGCCATGTTTGCTTGCGTGGCTTTTTTATTGTCCTGTGTTTTCCTTCCTGTTAGCTTTGTCTTCAAAATAAGTGTGCTTGACAAACCCAGACCTTACTGAGTAACAGAGACTGCCCTTTTCCACAGGGGTCAGCCGTGGAGACAGAATTAAAAATACCAGTGATAGGGCCTACTTTCCCTTGGCGTATTTCACCACAGTCAGAATAAGGACTGGTACATACGTGCACACGGGATGGTCTTTACAGAGTGGGGACACCACTGAGTGCACATGGCCACCTGACAGTGTATGTCCCCTGCCAATGTGCAATTGTAAATTATTTGTAGTTGATTACGAGGTATCTCAGTTTTACAACGTGTAGAACAATGTATTAGGCTGTGGAATCCTATGATGTTTAACTAACTCTAAATAGTTTTCAGTCACTTTTCTGATGATATTAAATCTTTCCAGGAACTATAACAGGCAATAAACAGAAACCCAATAAATATATTTTGATTAATGAGAACAAGAGATTTAAAAACTAGCATTTGGTAACAGATTTGAGGATAAAATAATTGTCTTAGCATTAATTCAAGAACAAATAACACAAAGTCATAGACACATTGGAATGCTGACCTTTACATAAGATACAAACCTGGTTGCATAGAGAGAAGTTCCATCGCTTCGCATCACAGTACAGATTGCAGAGGGGTCGCCATTCCCAGAAAGATCCACTACAGCTGATCCTTTTCTAGATACGGGAAAAAAGGTAACTCTGAAGCAATATAATAAAGACAGACATTAAAAGTAAATATTTATAACATTATCATTGGCAAACCAGAAGCTATTTTCATTACCTAAGTAGCAATAAGTGGTATAACCAACAATGAAGATAAGATGGAATCTGACCATGACTCTAATAAGACCAGGTATGATTAATATTATGTTATCTTTTAAAAAATGTCTTTAATATACCTAATTGAAAAAAATGAAACAGCATATTCATTTTTCAGTTCAGCAGTTCAACCATGAAACATCATATTTTTCTGCTAACTCCAGTTATTATAATATTAAATATTGGGTTAGTTTTAACATGTCATAACATAATAAAACCATGGAATTTTGTTACTGTCTTTACTGCCTGATCAAAAATTAGAATCTGTACATGGCAATCTAAATACTTTCCTTGAGGACACTGCTGAGGATGTCATGAAATACATTCTCCGTGTCTTCCTTATGAAAATGCAAGAGAAACTGCTCTTTGGTACTATGAAAAGCAGCACTTCTAAGCAACTAGTTTGCTTCTGCATTCTACATGCCTGAGCTCCTATGACTGGTGCTATTTTTCTGTTTGGTTGACAGGAAGCTCAAAGCTACATTAAAAATCTACCTTAAGCAAGGAAACAGCTCTGTGTGTGCTATAGGACGTACACGAACAATACCACCTGACTTCGTATTATTTTCTGCCCCTACTTCCTGATTTCCTCATTTTACTCTTTCAAAATTTGTTGTATTATACCTATTTTCATAAGAAGATGTGAGTTCTATTTCCTTTTTCCAGTTATAACCTTATCAGCTTGTATGACAGGCAGGTCATGTGTACTTTCTATTCTTTGTTTGCTCCTGTGTAAAGAGCAGATAACATCGTTTCTCCCAACCTTACCGGAATTTTGTTACAGCAGCAAAAGATGTGGGAGTGTGCTCCGAACAGCAAAAACCACTATTAAGAATATGCCAGAAGGCAGCACAGCACATTCTGTTGTCCTCACTGAGAGAATATACCAACACCAATTTCAAAAAAGAACATATTACGAAAGAACAGCAACCTGATCATACATTGTTTTCTGTAGGAGACCTTTACTGTCCAGCATCTTTAAGACTTCTTGAGATTTTTCACGATAAAATGATTCTCCTGAGTATTCATCAAAGTGTACCCCTAGACGCTAAAAGGGTTGAGAAACAATAGGAAAAAAAGTTGTTTAAATGTGCTATTACCTTACCCTAAGACAAAACAGGATGCTCTACAATCTGTCACACAGATGGGGAAAGAAGCATTAGATCAAGTCACTCCTCTGTTCTAACCTTCTAAAGGCTCCTCCCATACCAGTCAAGTCCCTGCAATAGTACTACGCTGTCTAATATGGTGGTTCTAGGCATACGTAGCTGTTTAAATTCAAATAAAATGAAATTAAAACTTTAGTTTCTCCTTCCCATTACTCACACTTCAAGTGCTCTGTAGCCACACAAGGCTAGTGGCTACCATACTGGACAGCACAGACACAGACCATTTCTATCACCGCATGAAACTAGACTGCAGAGCCCTGGAAAATGTCCTACATCACGTCTCACCCTGCAACCTCTGCAGCCCTCTCTCCTACTGGTCCTCATCCTGCTTACCTACTCCACCCACATGGGCTTCTTGACTGACACTGTCCTCATTACACCCACGGACAGCACACCTGATCTCTTCTTCCCTGCTTAATTTTTCTCTGTAACATCATCACCACCTAACAAACTATATGCTATTGTTTAAATTGTACCATCTTTGTTTAATTCACTCTCTGTCCCCTTGCTAGAATGAAAGTCTATGAGAAAACTTATCTTTTTATTCACTGTTGTATTTTTCCCATGACATAAAATTTTTATTAAATAAATAAATTTATGCCCACCACATATAGGCCTAAGGCAGCAATCAGAGGAAAAATGATTACAAAAAAGTGAAGGAAAGATATGAGAGAGAAAAGAAAAGCGAGACTGAAACGAAGAATCAGAATGTCACCAGATACTCAGTCTGTTCCCTTCACAGGCTTCAGGATTATCTCAGAGCTCTAACTTTCAGCCCAAATAACAACATTTAAGTCCGAATTTCCAACCCAATGTCAAATCTATTCTTAAAACATGAACTTAAGGACAAGCTTTGCTACTCAGTGATACCAGTCAAGAGCTGCACCACACCACAGGAAAGTAGGACAGCGGGCAGGTACCTTGTAAATCCGAACGTACTCTTCTACACTCAAATCCCGAAATTTCTGCCATAGTCCAAGTGCTTGCATGTCTCCCAGTTCCAATCGCTGGAAGAACTCGTGTGCTGATTTTGCTACACTCTTATCATCTGCTGCTTCTTTATTAACTTGCACATAAACCTAAAGCACAACAGTACATTAAATGAAGTGTATTATTAGTCACAGTTATCTTTAATAAAGAAGGAAACAAAAACAATCCTGAAAATTCTCATTTAAAGGTTATCCAACTGCTCTCATCACAGAGTGTAATCTTTTTTTTTGTCATGAGTCTTTAATGAATCCTATAGAGCCCTCCTCAAAATACTTCTAAATGCATAAATACATATATTTATAAAGGAAGTAATTACATTGAAATGGTTATCCAAAAACTTAAAAAAAATGTGATATAGCAATGAAGGAAAATACAAACTTGCTGACAGGTTAGTGAAAATGTGTCATTTTTTCTTCTCTTACATTAAGAAAGCCTGGCTTAGATTAGACTGGTATGCCTTCTTATTCTTTTTAAAGTCAAATTATTATAGCTACAACTTGTCTGAGAAAAGGTTGAAGAAAGCAGATGGTTCAATCTGGCAAAGGAAAGGCCAAAGAATGATATAGCAGCTGATATTGTGAACTGTTCTCTAAATCCACAAAAGACCAGTAAAATGGGTGATCTAGGAAAACTTTTTGGATAGTTAGCTTAATTATATTCCAGCTTGGGCTCCTGAGAACTAAGTAGAGCACCCACTGCTCGAGTTTTTTTGCACCATTTTCCTTGGCTGGGTTAGCTCCACACCCACCAATGACAGGAGTGAAGTTGGATAGCTTACTATGGACTCTTCTAGTTGTTGGAGTCTGTGTCCACAATACAGCTGTTAATCATTTTCCAGTCTCCAAAATCCAAGGTTAAATACCAACATTATAGCTCAAGTAGTTTTGAAGTTATGCATATGGACTATAAAGATTTTACTTACAAGCTGTAACTCCCAGAGAGAAAAATGAACAATAAGTTTATGATTCTCATATTTTTTCCAGAAAACTTCTAGAGTAGCATGAAAGTAATAAAAGTTGGCAAGTAAACTATCAAGACAAAAATGAGGTCCCTAAACTCTTAGTAATATCATCAAAGTATCACCACAGGAGTATTTAGGTAGCAAATGCTTTGATTGCTGGACGATACATTGGGACAACCACAAAGCGGCTTATACCCATGAGATACTACCAACAAAGGGGACAGGGCATTAAACAACTGTCTCAAGGCAAAAATGTCTCTCCCTTCATAGATGGCTTGTGTTAATTACCAGAATGGCAGAATTGAATGAATACTTATCTAAATAAAAATAAAAACTTCCTTAATATTTTTTTCCTCTTTAAAGCATATTGTTCAGAAACAAGTTTTATATAGCAAGCCCGAGACTGGTATCCTTCAAATGTCTTGTTTGCAAGGTTAGTCCTTGACTGGCATCTGGGGACTTGGATTTTGGGAATGTTTCCACCAACCTGGTGAGAATGGCTCATTGTGCCTAGATTGTGCAAAAATTATGGTTTATGCTAAACACCTGCTTTCCTTCTTGGAGTTTCGAGTTTTTGTACATGCTGTGTAAAGGGTGCCTACGTGATCCTCCATTAGAAATGCTGCGCACAGAGCACCTAATGAGCTTCCCTGGTAGACAACATTTCACAGGCACTGCCACAGTTTGTCGTGGGAGGAATTCAGCCCATCCTGTGTGACCCTACTAGGAAAGGACTCTTGGAAGGCTGGGCCTGGTTTCCTCTGGATGTCTCCCAAGTGCCTTTTCCCTTTGCTGATTTTGTTTTGCATCCTTTTGCTGTAGTAAATAACAGCTGTGAGTACAATTATACGCTGAGTCTGATAAGTCTTCCTAGTGAGTCACCAAACCTGGGAGTGGTCTTGGGAGACCTGAAACACGTATCATTAAAATTAATTTCCATGTGATCCTATGAATAAGTCTAAATAAGTCAGTTAATGACAGAAAAAGATGATTTTAGTAAGGCGTAGGAAAACTAAGACAGTAAATTGCAAACTTCCTGACTTCTGGATGATCTATCTATTGACAACTGCTTAATACAGGCATACCTCAGGATACTACAGGTTCAGTTCTAGACCACCATAATAAAGAGAGTTGTAGCATTTTTGATGGTGGAGGATCTTATCTTCAATTTGTAAAAAATTACCTATAACTATGAAGTGCAATAAAGTGAAATGCAATACAATGAGGTATGCCTCTAGTCCAGCCTACAGGAGTCAGGATATTTACATGGTTTGTGATTCAAAATCAAACTCTCTCTCTCTCACTCACTCTCTACACACACACACACACACACACACACACACGTTTTATAAGCAGAAACACAAATACCCTACAGATTTTAGTTTTTTTAAATCTAGGACTTTAAACTCAAATAAACAAACATTTAAAAATCACCAATGTTTAAAAACGTTGAGTGCAAATAAGCACTCAAACTACTGATAAGAATTAGGAAAAACTCAACCAAAACCTCTTCTCTTTCTTCAAGTTTAAAATAGAAGCAATTAAAACAAAATAAAACATAAAAACCCTTTCTAATACTTTAAAAGTCTTGGCATTTCAGCAATTTGTAGTTATAAACCAAACAGTACTGAAAATCAACTGACACTATCAAACAGAACAATAAAAGAGCCTTAATTAGCTCTTAATGTGCCTGTAAAGACACAATATAAAACTATAATTATGAATATTCATCACTGTTTTAGAAAAGAAATGCTTTTTCCTTCACAAATAAATTTAATACTATATACTTCTGAAATTATAGACACTTTTCAATTTACAACTACTACAAACCTTTTACCCTTAGAAAGTATGCATTTTGAATATAGCTTCCTTTTGAGGCTAGATCTAGACACAAATGGAATAAAGAGGAAATTTTAAACTTGGACTTGATAATAAGAGGGTGTGGCTTAGGCAAAGTGTTTATGAAGATGGAAACACAATTTTCTTTTAGTTACTAGAATGTATAAGCCAGCTGTTTTTCCACTAGAGAATAAACTAAATGTCTGAGACCTCTTTAAAGAAATATTAACCTTTTCTTTTCATTGTTTCTAGATGTTGGAGCTGCCAAAAAACATATGAAATTTATTTCTAATTTAATTAATAATAAGCAGCTCTTGGGATGACCTGCTGAAACGTAAAGAAATAAGCATGAAAAATAAAAGTAGTACATAAAGCCCTCTGATTCTTTCTTAAAAAAATTTTTTCTATCCTCATCCAAGGACTTTTTTTTCATTGCTGTTAGAAACAGAGAAAAAGGGAGAGAGGAAGAGAGAGAGAGAGAAACATCAATGTGGAGAGAAACACTGTTTGGTTGCCTCCCGTATGTGCCTCAACTGGGGATTAAACCCAAAACCTAGGTATGCGTTCTGACCAGGAATCGAACATACACCCTTTCGGTTATGGGATGACACTCCAACCAACTGAGCCACATTGGCCAGAGCCCTCTTACTCCTTAATCCCTTAAGTTTGATTTTAAAATACCAGTAGCCACACAGGCATAGTCTATTTCCTTGTGGCAGGACCCTAACCCCATTTCTGGTTATTTTTTCCTTAAAATTCAGAGTAACTGCTAAAAATGGTTGCTTAACTTGGACACTAAAGACCCTTTTATCTGTATACTTACTTGTCCTCTATCTTAAAATGCATTTAATTTTGATCTCATTTTTTTAGAAAAGAACATGTTAATTCATGATTATAATCCAAACAAGCTCATTGTTAGTTTAATTTTGATTAGAAATTTCTTAGAGCCACTGGTTGAGACAGCTTCCTTATATTCAATGAGATATTAAATAAATTCAAAGAAATTACTATAGTAATACATCAAATAGTTAACAAAGTCAAAGCTTGGCAGATAAAAAAATAACTGACTTTAAGTAATTCATTGTCAAATTTCTCATTAGTATCATACATTATAGCAGCATAGAAACAGCATTTTATCATTTATTTCTCTCCTTTTAATATTTGGAATCTCCTATTTTTATAATTACTAACTCCTTGTAGATCATTACACATTAGTGCTATCAGTACATTTGTCATGCTGAAGAAGGTGTTTTTGCACATTTCAATGGGGTGGGATAATTACTGAACTATTAACATGTACTCTGGCCTTGCTTGGTATTTTATCCTTGTTTTAAAAACACTTAGAGGATGAGACCCTACAGTGCTGTTCCAGAAGAGCATGGGTTAAGGAGAAATTTAAGTGGCTTTAGGAAAGACTGTCAAGGGTAATGGACTGTTGAGGAAGCTGCCTGGAGAGAGGGAAGAGTTGTCTGGGTTGAGGAGGGAATATGGAAACACTCCCAGAACAGTAGAAGCTGGGCAGCCCCTGGGGTGGCAGTAGGCCCTTAGAGAAAAACGGTTCATGGTGACCCTAGCAGGGAGGGTGGTCTTTAGGCCTGTGGAACTGGGCCACAGCAAGGACCTCCCAGGGGAAGCTGTGGTATAAGCAAAGCTGTGTGCCCGCAAGGAATTATGTAGGTTTGGATACAGGCATTATCAGTCAAGACGAGTGTGGAATGAGGCCAAGAAGAGGCCTCCATTGCCCTCCCGGGATGCACATAAGAGCCTAGGGAACTGTGCATGATTTGGGAGGTGGGGAATCCCTAGCAATGACTTACCTGACTCTCACCACTCTCAAAAGAGATGGTGGGTTTCAGATTTAAGTAGACTTTTAATATAAAAGCTATTTCTTGCATGTAAGTGTTATAACAAATAAAATTCACATCAACCATAACAATCACCCTGGAAAAGTAGTGTGACCTAACCAATAAGAAACTTTGAAATTCATTTCATTATACAATACAAATTTCTAACTGCCTAAGTAATCCTGTATATATCTAGAATTGATTCAGTCTTGAATTATTTTCTTTACTTAAGTTTGGGAAATTGTTCTGAGACTAACATCAGAAAAAATACAGTCTTTTGAGAAAACAGATTCCTCCTCCACATTTTTAAAAAGAAGAGCAAGTAAATATTACCACTCATCAAATTGGTGCTTTGATCTTGCCCTATATTTTTCATTTACTATTTTTTTCTTTGCTACTGATATAGGGAAACTCAAGGTCAGATCTCTATTATAGACTATTACCTAGTAATACATTATCCTATGACTTTCTGACTTTTTTCAGTGCCCATCACTGTAATTACCCCCAAATTCTTTCAGAATGGGGCAAGGTAAAAATAATGAAATACTATGGGAGCCATTTTGAACATATGAAAAAATTTATACTATCTGTGTTAATATATTGTGTTACCTTTACAAATGCCAGAGCTAGGATACAGGGCCAGTGCTTACTTTACTAGCATAAAATTTATCTGTTGTGAGAGGCTGCTCATACTTCAAATGAATTTCTAGTTATCAAACTCCATATTAATAAGCAACTTGTAATGAGTCAAATTTGAAAATTTTCTGTAGAAAAGGAAAAAAAAGAAAGAAAAGAAAAACACGGGTTTATCCATTCATAAAGGCACAGCGTTACATATTATCAAGGTCCATTAAAGTAGCTTAAATCTATGAGGAACCCTGAGAAATTTCTTCTAAAAATTATTATTATAACAAAAGTACTCTTTACCATGAGAGATTATTTTTCAATATAAGTGGAAATGCTTTTTGTAAGTGTTCCAAAACTTTTTACAAATGTTTTCCTTGACTCAACAGTGTCAATTCCAAATAGCAAATATATTCGTTGTTTAACTCATCAGCCAATTCATGGAGGAGGAACTACAATATTATAAAACTACTTTCCTATTTTGTGGCAACAAATTAGAATAACTAAAGAAAAGTATCAAACACTGGCCTACAAAACACTGGCCCAAGTTTATGTACAACACAATCAGATGCCATCACTAAAGAATGACTACAAGTACAGAGAAAAACTAGTAATGAAGCAAAGCACAAAAATGAAATGCAGTAGAGAAATGACAGTAGGGGTTAAATCACAGAAGAGAAAGGCCAAAACTATCATATGATATCATTTCTAACCTGCCCGAGACATTGAAATGGGGATACTGATCAAGGTGCAATTTAAAGAGAGGTAGGCCACAAAACCTGTTATTGGACGACTTAAGCCAAATTCAAAACAAATATGCCAGAAGTTTGAAACTGCAAGACTAAATTACTAATTGCATCCCTGGTATAGCAATTTGAGGATGAAAGAGAGGAAAATGCTATGTAAGTAATCACAACCAATGGAAATAAATGGCTCAAAAAGGTACTCTGTAGTGCCAGTGGGGGCAGGGCAGTGTAGTACAATATTTATGGCACCTGGGAGCCAAGCCGCCTGCGTTGGAATCCTGGGTCTGATCCTTGGGTTCATTAGTAAACTGCATAATAAAGTTGGAACCTGACAAATGGTAAGAGTGTGTCCTACCATAGTTAGATCTTCTCTGGAGCTGTACAATAGGTTTTACATTTGCATAACTTAAATAAAAGAGAAAGGGGCAAGACCAAATTCATTCAAATAATTTCTGTAAGTCACAATATTTGGGGTTGGGAATAAAAGATCAGAAATACAAGGTGCTTCCTCTCAAAGAGCTCACAACTACAATTTGACAAGGAAAAAACCAGGGGTTCAACCATGGTTCAGGTTGCTTGTTTTTGTTTTTTTTTTTTTTGAACGGGATAAAATCGTTTATTAATATTTGCTTAAAGCTTTACTTAAAATAAAAAAATTCCTCATTTATGCTATAAATTGTTGAAAATAATCTATAGTGACAACTATAATTTTAAAATAAAAACTAGGTCTGCAAGAATTAGCAAAAGATAAAATAACCTAGAGGTTGTCACTTTAGGTTCTGCCTTTCCTCTGTCTGCAAATGAGAAAAAGAACAGGTAAGTGCTCTAATGCATTTCTATCTTCTATGCAATTAGCAAGGTGGGTGTGTTTGACTTGCACTCTTTTATCCCCAGAAGCTTCTCCCCTATGAAGCTATTAGGCAAAAGAACACTCAATGAAAACAAAGACATTGTTCCTTGAATTTTTATTCTTAGGAGTACCCCCATTCCTGTTTCTTCCTTGAGGGCATCCATCAGTTAGTCACCTCTAATAGAGATGTATGCTTTTATAAGTCTTAAAAGACAGGAAGCTATGTTAAAACTACATAGAAAGGAACACATGTTTAGGTTTCTAACCAGTTTGAGAACAGATTTTACTAAAATATTTAAAACATTATTGGTGACAAACTTTACTGTTTACAGGAGTCAATAAAAACTTTTGTGCCGGGTGGGATAAAGGTGAGAACAGTTACTATCATATATGAAGATATCCTTTAAATTCCTTTTATTCCTTTTTAAATTATATTTTATTGACTACTTTATTATAGTTGTCCTGATTCTTACCCCTTTGCCCTCTTCTACCCTGCTCCCTTAGGCAATCCCAACACCACTGTCCATGTCCATGGATCATGCGTTCAAGTCCTTTGGCCATTCCATTTCCTATACTGTACTTTACATCCCCATGGCTGTTCTGTACCTACCTATTTGTACTCATCCCCTCACCTTTTCACCCATTCCCTCACACATCTCTCCCACCCGGCAACCATCAAGGCTCTCTGAATCCACGATTCTGTCTCTGTTCTTCTTGTTTTCTTAGTTTGATTCTTAGATTCAATTGTCAATATGTATGTTTGTCATTTTATTGTTCCAACTTTTGACCTTATTCTTTTTCTTAAATTCCCTTTAACATTTCATATAATAATGGTTTGGTGATGAGAAGCTCCTTTAATTTTTTCCTTGTCTGGGAAGCTCTTTGTCCTTTAGTTCTAAACAACAGCTTTGCTGGGTAAAGCAATCTTGGCTGTAAGTTCCTGCCCTTCTTGACTTTGAATATTTCTTGCCAATCCCTTCTAACCTGCAAAGTTTCTATTGAAAAATCAGCTGATAGTCTTATGGGAACTCCCCTGTAGGTAATTAACTGTTTTTCTCTTGCTGCTTTTAAGATTCTCTCTTTAACCTTTGGTATTTTAGTTATGATGTACTTTGGAGTGAGCCTCTTTGCATCCATCTTGTTTGGGACTCTCTCTGTTTCCTGGACTTGTATGTCTATTTCCTTCACCACATTAGGCAAGTTTTCTTTCATTAGTTTTTCAAATTCATTTCCAATTTTCTTGCTTTTTCTCTTCTCCTTCTGGCATCTCTATGATGCAGATGTTGGAATGCTTGAAGTTGTCCCAGGGGCTGCTTATACTATCCTCATTTTTTTCAATTCTTTTTTCTTCTTGTTATATGATTGGTTTGTTTTTTGTTTCCTTATGTTACAAATCATCAATTTGATTCTCAGCTTCATCTACTCTACTGTTGTTTCCCTGTAAATTGCTCATTTCAATTAGTGTATCCTCCATTTCTGACAGAATCTTTTTTACCTTACAAGAATTTTGTTAGTTTTACTGAGACACAGTTGAAATACAATGAAATGCACATAGCTAACATATAAAATTTGACATTTTTATGTATGTATATACCTGTGAACCAATCCACGATCAACATAATGAAAATACCCATCACTTCCAGAGGTTTCCTCATGTTCTTTGGTAATAACACCTCTCTTCTGCTAACCCTCTTCTGCCCCATCCCTGAGCCTGTGAGTAACCTCTGCTTCATTCCTATCACTATACTAGTTAATGTGTTCTAAACTTTCAATAAATGGAATATAGTATTCTTTTTAAAAACATATTTCATTGATTATGCTAGTACAACTGTCCCATTCCTCCCTCCTTTATTCCCCTCTGCCCTGGACACGCCCTCCCACCCACATTCCCCTCCTTTAGTTTGTGTCCATGGGTCATACATGTAAATTCTTTGGTTTCTACATTTCCTATACTATTCTTAACCTACCCTTGTCTATCTTCTACCTGCCATTTATGCTACTTATGCTCTGTACCTTTTCCCCCCTCTCTCCTCCTCCCACTCCTTCAGATAACCCTCCACGTGATCTTTAATTCTGTAATTCTGTTCCTGTTCTGGTTGTTTGCTTAGTTTTTTTCTTAGGTTCGGTTGTTAATAACTGTGAGTTTGTTGTCATTTTATTGTTCATATTTTTTATCTTCTTTTTCTTAGATAAGTCCTTTTAACATTTCGTATGATAAGGGCTTGGTGATGATGAACTCCTTTAACTTGACCTTATCTGGGAAGCACTTGATATGCCCTCCCATTCTAAATGATAGCTTTGCTGGATAGAGTAATCTTGGATGTAGGTCCTTCCCTTTCATGACTTGGAATACTTCTTTCCAGGCCCTTCTTGCCTGTAAGGTTTCTTTTGAGAAATCATCTGACAGTCTTATGGAAACTCCTTTGTAGGTAATGGTCTCCTTTCCTCTTGCTGCTTTTAAGATTCTTGCCTTATCTTTCATCTTGGGTAATGCAACTATGATGGGCCGTGGTGTGTTCCTCCTTGGGTCCAACTTCTTTGGGGCTCTCTGAGCTTCCTGGACTTCCTGGAAGTCTATTTCCTTTGCCAGGTTGGGGACATTCTCCTTATTTGTTCAAATACGTTTTCAATTTCTGGCTCTTCCTCTTCTCCTTCTGGCACCCCTATGATTCAGATGTTGGAACGTTCAAAGTTGTCCTGGAGGTTCCCAAGCCTCCTCATTTTTTGAATTATTTCTTCATTCTGTTCTGGTTGAATGTTTCTTTCTTCCTTCTGGTCCACATCATTGATATGAGTACTGGTTTCCTTCCCATAACTGTTGGTTACCTGTACATCTTCCTTTATTTCACTTAGCATAGCCTTCATTTTTCCCTCTAATTTGCAACCATATTCAATCAATTCTGTGAGCATCCTGATCAGCAGTGTTTTGAACTGAGCATCTGATAGGTTGGCTATCTCTTCATCACTTAGTTGTATTTTTTCTGGAGCTTTGATCTGTTCTTTCATTTGGGCCATTTTTTTTTTGTCTTGGCATACCTGTTATGTAGTAAGGGGCAGAGCCTTATGTGTTCACCAGGGCAGCGCAACCCATGTCGTTGAGTTGTGAAGCTGTAAGTGGGGGGAGGGGTCCAAGAGGGAACAATGCCGCTTGTTCAGCTCTCTGCTGGTTTTCAGTCACTTCCCCCACTACCCACAATCAAATTGGGCCTTTCTGGTGCTGATGCCCAGGTGGGTGAGTTTGTGTACTTTCTAGGACCCTGTGGATCTCTCCAACAATCTCTCCTGTGAGGCTGGGAATTTCTTCTGCTGTCACCTCAACCCCTCCAGGTGTTTTCAGTCAGTGGTTTTGAGGCTTTATTTCCCTGCACTGGAACCCTGGATTGTGTGGTCTGTCTCGCTCCCCAGTTGTTCCTCCTGGTTTATCTGCATGTGAATGTGGGACTGACTGGTCCGCCAGCCATGGCCATGGCCTCGCCAGCTCCAGTCCCCCAGCCGCTGCCTTACTGAGAGTCCTCTCCACCCGGCTGCCCATCTCCACCCCTCCTACTGGTCTGGATGAATGTTTCTTCTTCAACTCCTTGGTTGTTGGACTTCCACAGTGTTTGATTTTCTGTCAGTTCTGGTTGTCTTTTGTTTTTAAATTTGTTGTTGTCCTTCTTTTGGTTGTGAGAGGAGGCGCAGTGTGTCTACCTACCCCTCCATCTTGGCCAGAAGTCCTGACTGGATCTTTTTTATGCTGCTGAGGTCCTTGCTAAGCTCCTTGAGCATCTCTGTAACCAGTGTTTTGAACCCTGCATCTGATGAATTGCTTATCTTCCATTTGTTTAGTTCTTTTTCTGGAGTTTCTTAGTCTACTCATTTTGTCAGCCTCCCTGTGTTTGTTCCTATGTATTAGGCAGATTTGCTTTGACTCTATGTCTTGGTAGTGTGGCCTACTATAGTAGGTGTCCTCTAGGGTCCAGTGGCACAGCCTCCCCTATCACCCAAGGTGGGTACTTGAAGTGTGCCTTTTGTGTGGGCTGACTACACCCTCCTCTTGCATTTGAGCCTTGGTTGCTGTTGGAAGTTCAATGTGAGGGATTTACCCAGGCCAGTCAGCAGCAAAGATTGCTATGACCACTTATCACCAATCTCCTCAGAGGATCAGCTGTGTAGGGGCAGGGTAGTGATGCTCTGATGTAGTCTATAGCTGGCCACTGGGTGCACTGGCCCTGGGGTTTTCTGGGTGGTACAGGTTAAGGTCAGCCGCTACTTGTGTTTTGCCCAGGGCCACCCTACCTGAGCTGTACAGGCAGGTATCTGAGACGGCTGTTACTTATGCTGGGCTTGGAGATTTCCAGGTGAAGCCTACCTGTAAATCTAGGTTGGCTGCTTCTAGTGATGGGCCAGGGGGGGCTCCCTGAGGCCAGCTGTTGCCTGTTTGAGAGGGTTTAGGAAGTTGTGAAGCATAAGCCGAGACCAGTCATTCATAGGGAAGAGCAGCTTGGCTGGGCTCATAAGTTGGGAGGGGCATAGTCTCTAGGGATCTTCAAGGTGGGGTCAAATGGTATTAGCCAGGTTGATGGAGTCTCAGATATGGCACCAGCTTGCCAGCTCTGTGGGGAGAGGTTTCAGAAAAGGGACAATGGTCTCTGCTTGCCTTGATGCCAGATACTTCAGTTCTTCTTCCCTTAGCTGCTACCCCAGTGCTGGAGCTCAGAGGAAGTGAGTCTGAGTAGGTGAGTTGGTGTGTAGGTGCTTTAGGAGGAACTGCTTGGGGCTCCAGAAGTTTCTTCCACTGATTCAATCCCTGCTGGTTTTTGTAGCCAGAAGTTCTGGGGACATATCTTCTTGGAACTGGAACCCTGGGCTGGGGGCCCTGGTGTGGGGCTGGGACTCCTTGGTTCCAAGATGTCACTCCCAAATTTTAATCTACCATATGTGGG
This sequence comes from Carollia perspicillata, assembly GCA_004027735.1. NCBI lineage: Eukaryota > Metazoa > Chordata > Mammalia > Chiroptera > Phyllostomidae > Carollia > Carollia perspicillata. The sequence continues at coordinate 48,200 of PVKM010000201.1, forward strand.
TAAGGGACCAGCCTGTTCCACATCTGCACCCCTTCCACCAGTCTGGATGGATGTGGTTTCTTTAATTCCGTAGTTGTCAGACTTCCATTCAACTTGATTTCTGACGGTTCTGAGTGATGGTTGTCCTGTATTTTAGTTGCAATTTTAATGTGGTTGTGCAAAGAGGCAAGCCATATCTGCCTATACTGCCATCTTGACCAGAAGTCCCTATACTTTAAATTCTTAAAAATGTTCTCTCAAAGACACAAGGTCTTCAAGCAGGTTTGTATATTCTGCACCATGGGTTATCTCCGTGGGCCTGGATCTGATGAAAAGGTTCATGAAACTTGAGGTAAAAAATACCTGACATTATTCAAAGTTTAACAAAAGAAAACAGCAAAAATTCCAGGTGCTAAGGTGTTATGCCTTATTTACAGAAAACCATAAAAATTATTGATTTTTAAATTCTTGCCTATCAAAGCTCTTAATTGGAGAGAAAAATATGTGTTGGTTAATATTATAAATCAAATGTAGGTGTTTAAATTGTATTGTAGGCATGGATTTGGGAGGAAATCCAAGACCTTAAAGATCTTTAAGAATTAGGATTTATTTCTGTGAAATTTAATGACAAATCCAGCTGTAGGAGGAAAACCATTTATTAAAAAGAAAAACAATGAAGCACTCTCTGTGGCTTTGGCTAGAGAAAAAAAGCATTATTTTGGAATACACTCTTCCTCATACACAGGCATAACATCTTTAGTCTGATTCCCTGGTATGTCACCAACATGGCTGACAGTGTATCTGCACTTTTGTGAGGCCCAGAAATACCAGAGATAACAACTGAGGCAATGAAAAGGAAACACGTCCTGGAGATTAAGTGGACAGGAAGAGTTTTATTAATGAACTCCAGGAAGGACTGATGACAGAGACACGAAGGGACTAAATGAATTAGAATAGAAAGGAGTTCACATTGGACAAAAGCCAGGAAAAAAGCCAACAGCCAGAAATTAAGGAAGCATGTACAAATTCAGAGAGAAACACACCTTCTTTCTTCCACACCAAAACAAGAGCAAAATAGTATATTCTCATGTTTTCAAGTGCACATGAATTGTAGTTACTACCACGAAGAAAGCTATAGCATACAGCAAATGACAAAAATTGAGAAATTCCTCTGTGTTGAATTGTTATCCTATGTGTTTATTCTAAGATGATTCTATATCTAGAGAACTACTGTCTCAAGTCAACTAAAATAGTAACAAAAGAACATCTGCATCTGAAAATTAAAAGAACTCCCTAGTTATATAAAAACAACATTTTCAATTTTTGGGGTTCCTTGTTTTAAGGAACATTTGTTAAAACCTCTGGGAATACAAATGTGTTGGCAAGCTGCGTAGTACTCTGGAAAAAGGAAAGTTGAAGTATTTTCTAACGTTGTTTCTTAACAACTTACTTCGAAGAGATGTTGTAAAGGATTGGACTGGAGTTTTTCTTCATAGCCAAACAGCTGGAAGCCAGTTCCCAGAAGACCTACCGCAATAATCCGTAAATGAAAACATAAAATGGAACAGTAGAGAACAATCATGGCAGGGAACAGGTATGGTTGTATAAAAAGATCAATCTCCCATAATTATGTATCTTGAGAACATTGCAAACACATACTGTCACCTTCTGCTACCCCATCAACTGACACAAGTCAAATTCAACATACTGAACCACAAATTCAACAGGTTGAAACAGATCAATTACTAAAATTAATTTCACAGAAACCAACAGACTATGAAACTCATCCAAGGCAGGGGCTAAAACTAATTTATCTTTGTACTAACAGTGTTCAACAGTTCCTCAGCCGACAGAATAAAAGAATCATTTCTTGAGCAGTCACTCTCAGGAAAGCATGATGCTGGGCACTGGGCACTCAGAGTCTGTGAGGACAAACTGATGGCAAGTGACTTCAAAACTTTCTTTTAAAGTTATAAATGTAGCCCTGGCTGGTGCGGCTCAGTGGATTGAGCACTCGCCTGGGAACCAAAGGGTCACCAGTTTGATTCCCACTCAGGGCACATGCATAGGTTGTGGGCCAGGTGGGGCCCCCAGTAAGAGTTGCGTGAAAGGCAACCACACATTGATGTTTTTCTCCCTCTCTTTCTCCCTCCTCCCTCTAAAAATAAATAAATAAAATATTAAAGAAAATAATCCTGTAAATGTTAAAATAAAACAAAGGTAGGAATTATCTTGGTATTATAACATTAGTTCTTAAACAAATAATTGAATTAAGGCAATAAAAAGTAACACTTGAGCCCTGGCTGGTGTAGCTCAGTGGATTGAGCATGGGCTGTGAACCAAAGGGTCGCCAGTTTGATTCCCAGGCAGGGCACATGCCTGGGTTGCGGGCTAGGTCCCCTGTGGGGGCTACATGAGAGGCAACCACACATTGATGTTTCTCTCTCTCTTTCTCCATCCCTTCCCCTCTCTCTAAAAAAAATTAATTAATTAATTAAAAAAAAAGTAACACTTGAAACATCCCTGGTTAGTTCTCTCATTCAAGATGACCTAGCAACAAAATTCTTTTACCTGGTCAACTTTTGTCAATAATTTTTTTAAGTCTTTGACGATAAATTTAGCATTCAGAAACAATGTTTATTTGAATCTTAAAAAAAAATTGAAATTTATAATCCAGCAATGAAAACACCTAGTGTGGACTGTGAATACTTTAGGATATTGCACTAAAAGATGATCACAATTTCAGTTTGAAAGGGTATCTGCAGCCTGGGGCCAACAGCAATAAAAGGTATTACAGTTTAATTATTTAAAAAATCACCTTTCTACAACTATATCCATTACCAAGCTTCAGGTCTAAAGGACCTATTGCCACTGGGCCTTGCAGATTGGTGTACATTTTTCTGTACAGGCTCAGCAGAAAGTGGGACGCTACTGCACACATGGCTATACGAATATAATGCTTTGGAGATGAGACAGGCCTAGAAGGATGACTAAAATATGTACCAGCTCTATTCACTTTCAAGCAAAAACATATATGATTGTGATTCAGAGTCTTGGGAGCAAGCAGGGTTTGGAAAGATACTCAGTGTTCTAAAGAACAGAAATAGGAAAAGTAAATGCCAATTCCATTTAACATTTCACCTAATGTATTTTCAAAAATTAATTCTGTGCCTAAAAATGTCTGCAAACTTCCAATATGGGATAGTTGAAACAACCAAAATTGACTCTTCAACAATGACAGTTATAATGGAAATGTTGACAGATCATTAAGCACTGCAGTTCTTTAGAGAAAAAACAGCTACAATAAAATCCTGCAGCTACGGTTTTATGACTACCATAATCACATATTTGCTAATGTCTGTGAAATGCCTTAAGCTGGTCAAACTAATGCAAAGTGGACACCATCTATTAAATCTGACTGTTAAGCCTAGAGCCTACACCACTGACGACCAGATGCTGTGAGCTGCAGGTAGAGTTTTAAAATGCAGGGCATGTTTTCTTATTCCTCCACATAAAAGCACAGTGGATGTAAGAGTAGATTCAAGTTCTGCCTTTTTTTAAGGTCTAATAAAAGATTATTTTTTAACTCAAAGAATAATATTAATAAGAGAAAGTCATGATAAGTCTGTCTTTTGAAAGCTTTGGTTTCATTTCACCATAATATTGTCGGTGAACTTTAGAACAGGCAGTGCACACTGCACTTCATAGAAGCTTTAAAGTATTACTTAGTCTTTCTTTTGGATATTATAAAATACCTCCCTGGACGGAGTCATTCATCATTCTAAGTGCCCTTTATGTGCCAAGCATTACGGACACAAAAATAATTAAGACACACTCCATGCCCTCAAAAACCATATTATCTAGCAGGAAGAGAAGCACACAAATAAGACAGTGAGACAGAAGCCTATTTGAACAGAGCTGGGTACTAGGAATGTGATGTGAGAAGGTGGGCAAGGATGTGTCTGTGTCAGTGCTTTACAGAGGTGACACTGTAACTGCTGGGTCTTAAAAACATACGCAGTAGCGGTCAGGGATTTTTTAAACCTGCATTTTACATGCTACCAACCCTTTACCATCTTAGCAACTACATTTGTCTTGCCCTTCCATATGCTGATTACTGGTGTACATGAGCTGGGAATGATTCTGACTAAATTCTTCATATGGGAGATAATGTGTGGCACTCATCTGTCTGAGTCACACTCATCTCTTCCTCTTTGTTCTTCCTCCAGATCATGGGCCCAGGATATAAAACCATGTAGGAGGGCCCAGGGGGGTTGGACTTCCCTTGTTTTAAAAATGGTGGGTCACGCCTTGGCTGGTGTGGCTGAGTTGGCTGGGCATCGTCCCACAAAGTGAAAGGTTGCTGGTTCGATTTCTTAACAGGGCACATGCCTGGGTTGCAGGTTTGGTCCCTGTTTGGGGCATGCGGGAGGGCAACTAACCGATGTTTCTCTCTCATATCAATGTTTCTATCCCTTTCTTTCCCTCTCTCTAAAAAAATAAATAAATGAAGTCTTTAAAAAAAAAGGTGGCTTGCTCTGACCTGTGTGGCTCAGTGGTTTGGGCATCATCTTGCAAATTGAAAGGTCATCAGTCTGATTCCCGGTCAAGGCCCATGGGCTGCAGGCCAGGTCCCCAGTCAGGGCGCGTGCAAGAGGCAATGGATCCATGTTTCTCTCCCTCTCTTTCTCCCTCCGTTGCCCTCCCTCTAAGAGTGAATAAAATCTTTAAAAACAGCGGTGGGCCTGTGGTTGAGAAGAGTGTATAAAGCTATACTTCTTCCCTGTGTATTTACTTCTCCATTTAACTCACAAATATATTTTCCTTTAATAAAACCACAAAACTCTGTATTTATTTGGTGTTTGTCTAAATGTGTGAAGTTTCCTCCCTCAAAACTTACTTGTGTGGTGAGAATTAGTCTAATAAATAGAATACAAGATTTATGCAAAGAGCCATTAGGAATTAAAAAAACAGGTAGGAAGCACTCTTATCTAATGAGATTCTGCCTATATTCTGTCCAGATGATCAAGTGACCTGATATTAAAACATATTAAATTTAACAGTGAAGTGAAAAATAAAATCTCAAACTTACTTACCAAACTGCATGCCCCAATCTCCAAGGTAATTTATTCTGGTTACTTGATGTCCTAAAGCTTCTTTGAGATTTGCTATGAAATTTCCTAGTAATGAATAAAACATACAGTTTCTCATTCTTGTTATCCATTTTGGCATAAGAACCATGTGCTTCTCTATTAAAAGTACATATAGAAAATTCTTTTGGTAAAATTTAACAATTCAGTTTTTTTTAGTTAAAACATCCAGTACTGTGTTTTCATCTATGTTATGGAAAGTAAGGCATTATTGTGGGGGCACTTATTGCAAGGAATCCCTAACTTTCACAAGAACAGAGTGTTCACTAACATTAATGGGAGTAGGGAACACATCCAAGTCAATGCCAAGGACAGAAAATAACACTGTCTCGGTAATTAATAAGAAACAATTTGGCTGTGCCCTAAAGACTCTCAGCTATATTGGCTTTATTTCTAAATAGCTCACTTTGCCAAGTAGATTCTCAATAAATATTCTCTCTTCCTGGTCCAAATAGTTCCCTTAACAACTATTAAACAATTTTGTTATGATCTATCTATCCATCATTCCTTTTCATCACTCCTTTAATTCTGACTTACTCATGTAGCTCTTCTTACACTGTATCTTTGTTATACTCTTATTTCATCAAGTCCTATCATTTCTTTTCTTAAAATGCAGCTTGAGAGCTTTGTAACAATGAAAGCTGACTCCAGTTTAATAATAATGTATGCCACAACTGCTGATTTCTCCAGTTCTTAGAAGTATTCAAGTATGGGTTAAATGACTTTCTCTTAAGCATGCAATAGACAAATTTTTATACTGAAAGATTAGATGAGATAAACTTCAAAGTCAGTTCCAATTCTAACTGCAGTTTGTAAATTAGACTGTGGCATTATATCATGTTTTAAATATATAAAAATCATAAACCTACACACTAAACCAGCGAGTGTCAACTGGTGTCCTTCAAGAGGCACAGTGCTCTGCTGCAAGGAATTTTAAAACATGCAATACCCTAGTATGTGTTTAGCCAGGGGCAGTGACCTCTTTCCTTAGATTTTCAAATTAAAAAATGACAACAGTCAACAAACAGCCATGGTGTGAATGAATCAAAATTACCCCTGTTTTTTGGGGGTCAGATTTTGTGCAGTGGAATTTTGGTAATTGGTTTATGTGTGCCATGAAATAAAAAAGGCTGAAATGGCTGCACTAAAACATTATAGCTATAAAGTACGATAGTAATCTTTATTAGAATAGTCATGTTCCAATTTCCAGTCTCGAACACTCCAGTTAGCACACCCATCACTAAGATTGAGTTTCTTTATTTAAATTGAAATATAATTGACATACAACATTGTTTCTTTTCAAAAACATAATATATAACAAAAAAATTGGGAGAGATCATTATCATCTCCACATTACCGTATTTTTTGGACTATAAGATACACCTTCCCCTACTCCCAAATTTGGGAGGAATAATGGTTGTTAATGCTGCTGCTGAGTTCTCTTTACATTTACATTGGTGAAATATTATGTTGTTTATGTTATTAAATATCTTACCACAATTTTTGCTTTAAAGTTTTTTTCCTGTTTTTCTCCTCTAAAACCTAGATGTGTCTTATGGTCTGAAAAATATGGCATTTTCATTTTTACATCTTTTAGATCTTCCCATATACATACATATTTTTCATATTTTTAAAAAGTTAAAATCGTAACAAATATACCAGTTAAAACTGGTTTCTGAATTATCTTTTGGTTTTGAACAAATTTCTTTTTTCCACTTTTAAACCAATTTTCCCCATTTCATGTAATATTTGATTATTATCAAGCTCATACAAATTTAAACTTTTTTGTCCTATTGTTATTTAAGCATTAGACCATAAGACTGAATTATCAAAGACACATTTAGTATTTTCCGTGAAATGACACTTACCTATGATGGTAGAACGCAAATGTCCAACGTGAAATTTTTTGGCAATGTTAGGTGAACTGCAAATAATTGCAAAAAATTATATTTCTGTTCTAAGAACAAGAGGTCTAAAATGAACTAGGTCATGCCTCCACAGTCTAACACATCTGGGGACTCAGGCCTTCGGTAAATTGTGGCAAGGGTAAGTCAGAACTCAAAGAATCATCCTTAGAGAAACTGACCCTGTGATTCACGAGGCTGTGCCATACACAGAAGTGGCACACTTAAGAAGAAGCAGATACATTTAAGGATTGATTTAAAAAATAAAGACATTCAGAAATATTGTTTTGACACAAACAATATTGACTATAGGGAATGATATTTAGTGCACCAGTTCATAAACCCTTCATCTTGTTAAAAATTATTGAGGGTCCCAAAGAAGTTCTGTTTGTATGGGTGGTACCTATCAATATTTACTGTATCAAAAATTAAAAGAGAAAAATATAAAAAATATTTATGAAGTAATCGTCCCAAAATCATCAGAAATCTGATTTACCACTCCAAATTCTCAATCAACACCTTTATCACTCCTCTGTATGCTTAAGAAGTTTTAGTCAATAATTTAACAATACAAACGCCTGTAAGGCACTCACTACTAACAGGCAGTTTTATGCACTTAACATGCATTAACTCACTTCATACCCACAAAAAGTGTGAAGTGAGGGACTGTTACCTCTTATTTTATAGACGAGGGAAGTGGGACAACAAGGAAAAGTGGTGATAAAGCCAAAGTGGCAATATCTTGATCACTTGAATCTGGGTGATGAGTATATGGGATTTAATTTTGCTTCTATTTTGTATATGTTTGAAATTTTTATAAGTTTTTCAATATTAAAAAGATGAATTAACCAGAAAGCCAGAAAACCACATAAAACACTAGTTTGATAAAGCTGGGTAGTGAAGGTCTGTGATTTTGAGAGAATGAGAACAAACAAGGTGATCTCTAGGACTGCCTTAACAGCAAATTTGTGAGCTAAAGAAGAACACTTTATAGCACAAAATGTTTATACTGGAAAAGGAAAAAAGCTTCAAATAAATAACCTAAGGTTTTCCTTTAAAAGACTAGAAGAGGAGGACTGAAGTAAGCAGAATAAAAGAGAACAACATAGAGAAAAGCACAAATCAATAAAATAGAAAACAAAGACAGAAAAGTTCTATCACTATACACAACTGTGGTGGTGGTTACACGGCCTGTACACTTTTGCCAAAACTCATCAAATTATATGCTGAAATTTGGTGAACTGTACTGTGTTTTATGTAATTATACCTCAATAAAGCTGATTTAAAAAGAGATCGTGACAAATAATACTACAAAACAATAAAATTACAAACCAGCCTTGGAAGCTCTGCTATTGGAAGAACATAAGATGCGTTGTTTAGTGAAAAAAAGCAAGGAGTTGAACAACATAGAACGTGTGAGATCTGCTCATGAAGGCACAGAATCTCTCTAGGTGGCTAAACAAAAAGCTCGTCTGGTGAATGCCCAAAGGAGAGAACCAGGAAACGGGGATGGGGAGGAGACTTTGTTTTCATTAAATATACTTTTTCAATCTTTGATTTTTTCAAAGGTATTTATAGTATTTTAGGTATTTATGTTATATTAGGTATTTATATTATTATTTTTTAAAGCTTTCACAGAACTTTTATGCTTTCTCCTCTAGGATAAAAGAACTGAGTCTATGTAGATCTTCAGCCTTAACAAAAAGCCACCTGAAATCATCAACTCGCCATCCTCTGGCACCATGTTCCTGCTGGGGAGGAAAAACAATAAGATGGGAAATACCAATTCAACTCCCTGGCAACCAAAGTAGTGGCAGTGAATGAATTATAGTCTGGACACCTTACTGGGACTTGTAAAAAATTATTTCATGCTAATTTCCTCCATCTTATAAGAGAAGACTAATATTATTGGTCTTATTTCCCACATAAGGAGAGACCAGAGATCACCAAATCATTTACGAGGAGTCAGAACTGGTACACTCATCTTTTGGTTTCTCATTTTTGTAATCAGAGGTCCTCAGTCTGTTCTGTGAGAACACTTCACACTGGGCACAGCAGAGGGTAGGAGAAGACTGTGTTGAGGAAAGAAGAGGAAAGGCTATCACTATGGACTGCTCCTGCAGGTTTGATCTGAACAAAATAAGAAAGGCCGACTTTGCAGAGAGAGGCGACAGTAGTTATCTTCAAGTTTTACACCACCTATGATGGACAGTCTTCTACTCTGGTACTTATCACACTGCTCCTAAATCTGACAAACACATACATGTATCAGGGAGGCAATAAAGGTTAGGTATGCAGGCTCCAGAGTCAGGGTTAGAACTATGACCCTGAGCAAGTTACCTGACCTATTATCATCGTTACCTCAATGTAAGGGGCAAGTTTTCGGAGCACTGTGGTTATATCTGTTGCTTTTAGGGGGAAAGTTGCTTGGTCTATTTGAGACGCTATATATTTAAAACTTTCTCTTCTATCACACCTCTCATTTTCAGAAGAAATTCAAGAACAATGTTTCTATCAATTTTGCCCCAACCCCCACCTGTTTGTCTGTACTTTGAAATCACAAAGGTAAGCACCACAGCATCTAGAAAACGTCAAGGGAGGAGGACAGCTGTGGTCCACCCACAGCAATGCCAGATGGAACATGGCAGAGAGCAAAGACGGCTACTGAGAAATGGACTCTGCCTTCATCAGCTCAAATGCTCATTTAAGTTCTAGCCATCCTTAACTGCTTTGGAAAAAAGCAGAGGGGGTAGATCCACAGGCAAATAAATCACCACAGAAAAAGCCTATAACTCAAATAGAATAGGTTATTTTCAGACATTTCTTGCAAGCATAAACAAAAAAAGAGCACAGTATGGGAAACAAAAACTGAGGAGAAAAGCCAGAGAATAAATGAGTAAGGAAAACTAAGGTTTTGTTATTTTGAGCTTGGCTGCACAGGAAAGATGGGGAAGTGAAAATGAGAAAGAAGGTGTTAGAAATGAGCACTGGTGGCAACTTTTCAAGTTTCAAGAAGCTTAAACTGGCATGATTTCAAGGAGGTACCCATGGGAACAGATACTATACCACCTCCCTACTGAGTTTCCTTTGCTGCCGGTTAGGTAAAAGCAAGGGCTGTGAGAGTAATAGGGTACTGCAGTGTCTCTCCAGAGAAGGTGATGTGTCCTGCATCAATGTGAAGACATGAAAAGAATTAAAGATGGTCACAAATCTCTGCCACTAAGAGATGTAGTGTATTTTTCCTCCCCCTGGATGTGGGCTGATGTTGTGACTTGCTTTGAGCCCCAGAATGTGACAGAAGTGAAGCTGTGCCTATTCCAAGACCAGATGTGTTTACCGTCTTGGAGCCCTAATCACCTTCGTAAAGAGGTCTGGCTATTCTGTTGGAGAGACAATGTGTAAAGAGATGCCTAGCCAGCCCTCAGGTGAGCAGCCATACAAATAAATGAGCCACCGGTATTTATAGCCCCAGTATAATCTCTAGATAAACAGAGCTGTGTAAGTGACCACAGGCAAGTAAAAGAATCATTGAGCTAAACCATCCCTGATTTTTTGATTTGTGGAGTCATGAACATTAAAATGGTTGTTTCAAGACACTTGTCAGGAGTTGGCAAACTTTTTCTTAAAGAGCCAGATAGTAAATATTTTAGGCTTGCAGGTCACATCACCTGATGTCAACTATTCGACTCTACTCAACTGTCACTGTAGTATAAAAGTAGCCACTACAGACAACATGTTAACTGAATGTGCTGGCCTGTGTTCCAATAAAACTTTACTAAAACATGTGGCAGGCTGGATTTTGCCCATGAGCTGAAGGTTGTTAATCCTTGTATTAAGGGTTTTTTTTAATGTTATTTATTTATTTTTAGAGAGAGGGGAAGGGAAGGAGAAAGACTGGGAGAGAAACATCAATGTATGGTTGCCTCTCATGTGTCCCCCACTGGGGACCTGGCCTGCAACCCAGGCATGAACCCTGACTGGGAATCGATCAAGTGATCCTTGGGTTTGCAGGCTTGTGCTCAACCCACTGAGCCATACCAGTTTTGAAATAATGCAAGAGGAGGTAACTGAAATGACAGGCAAGTTGCTTTAGAAGGTGGCCTCAGGGGGACCACATGAAGTCCCTCTCCTCTCTGTGATACAACAAATGTTTAAGCTTAACTTTTAAATATCAGGATTGGGGTGCACTGGTAGTATAAGATTTATTCATATTCTCTGACTGCTCCATAGGATCATTAGTTCAGTCAGCAATCAGTCCTCATCATAAACAGATGAGTTTATGGAATCTTATAGGATGGCTTTTCTAAGAACAGAAATGAATGGCAGAGGCACTACAAATGTGGAAACCATAAAACTCATTTGCTTCTGATTATGCAGGTGTTAATCATATCTAAGTTGAATTAAGTTATCCTCATGAATTATAATGAGTTAGAAAACCTGCAGTCCTATTTCCCATATCAAATTTTAAAAATCTTCCACAGAAATATATACTTAAAGAAACAAAAGGCTCTAGCAAGTTCTAGCTTCCTATATGAGAAAAAAATTCATTAAGACTCTTCTTCAGGTTTTAGAAAGGCAAATTCAACACCTCTGATAATTTTTACAAGCTATTAACCTGTCAGCTATGTTCTGAAAGTGTTTCCTTTTCTTTTTTGGTTACTTAAAAACAGTTCCAATATTAGATAGTTGTACTGATAGCATATCAGAACGTTATTATGAAGACTATTTAGAGATATATTAAAACTTCAAGCTATTTTTCTGATAATGTAAAAAATTATATATTACAAATACTACAAGGGTTTATTCCCTGGAATCAAATTATGTTAAAAATTTTTTAATGCGGTAGTAACCATTACCTCTGCTTTAGAATTTTACTAAAATGAAGAACTAGTTATTCCAAAAAAGTAACTATTAAATATTTAAATTCAAAAAAAGAAACAGCCCATGATAATCACCAGACTTTTTTTTTTATTGGAGTACAAAAACTTTTATTCAATTCACTGTGATTTTAAGAAAATAATATAATCTCACTGGTTTTCAATTTTTCCATGTGTAATTTCATAAGACCTTGGATGATGATAGTAAAAAGAGTCACCTGCTCAGCCAACTGATTAACCGACACATAAGAGTAGCACTTACCTGAATTCAACTATAATCTTCTTCTGAGGAAGACCAGAGAAAAGCTCACTTTTCAATCCATATTTTGAGCCATCTTCGATTACTTGATTTAGCACTGTCTGAAAAGTAAAGGCTAAGATTTAATGATAGAAAAAAACTGCAATTTTTAAAACTATTTTGTTACTGGGAACTAAATGTTGCTGATTTGCTTATTCTAATTTACGGAACTGAGAATTTTATAGCAATGCCAGCAGTACCACCTTCTTCAGTTCCTATCTACAGGGGCTCTGTGCTCTTTTACATAATACACCCTGTCTATTCCTCCACACAGTGATTAGTCATGTAGGCATTTTACAGGTGGAGAGATGGAAGTCTAGAGGGGTTAAGTAACTGCCAGAAGTCCCACAGCAAACAGTTCTGATAGCGACAAAACCAGAAGCAGCATCTAGTATTTTACTGACTGCACACTGTGTGTCAGGCACCAGTCTAAGCATCTCCTATGTATGTACTCATTTAATCTGCACAATAACCTTAAGGGACAGACATCATTTTTACAAATGAGGAAGTAGGAGCACAGAGAGGTTATTTACCGAAGCTCATATGGCTATTAAGTCATGTAATTGTTTTTACTCCATAGCTTGTGTGCTACCTATTGAATACTGCAGCTACTTTTGTGATACTAATAATCACAAGCAATGGCAGAAAACAAATAAAAAATAAGAACTCATTTGCTTATTGGCTATGTAAGTAAAAAACCAGGAAATTTTACAGAAACAACCAAAATATAGTCCAGGTTAATTTTTAGTTATTAATACAGGACAATTATATGGTTCACAAAATTCACATTTTATTTAGCTAATGGTGATGATTTATTTATTTTAGGATTTTGAATTTACTGTGATAGGCTTTTACTTACTTTTATATTGGTTTTGCTTTTCAAAGTGGATTCTGAGTCCTAAATATGCAGTTTATGACGTGAAGAATTTTATGATCATAAATGAGAGTTAGTTAAGATGGTCACTTAATGGAAAGGGCAGAAAGGTAGCAGGAAGCCGCAAAGTAATACTTCCCAGATGCATCTACAGAGTGCTAGGTTCAAATCTAGATGCTTTTATGTTATCTTTAAGCCTCATAATCTTAGGGGTGGGCAACATTTTCCACCAAACCGCTGCAAAAACTAAGGTTCAGAAACAGTGTGTACAGATAGTTGCCCAAGGACACGGAGGAAACATTCTCTTCACTCACACTGTACAGCAGGACATAGAGATAAAGGATTAATAGACACAGAGACATCAAAGAGAAAAGTGCCTGTCATACACCAGGAGCCTATTAAATGTTAATTACTTCAAGAATATGTGTGACAAGAAGGCTCCAAGTGCAGAGGTAAACAGTGAGAAGAAATTCATACTCAGATTGTTCTAAAGTTGAAGTCAACCCATCTTTTTCACTTTCCATCCCTTTTTATATACTGGATGGTAGACTCCACAAATGCTAACAGCAGTAAGTTAGAATGCTCTTTATAAATGACTCTCAGTTCACTGGTTTCTCTGGCACAAATACAAAAAAGTAACTTTAATGAAGAACTATCCTATGTGCTTCACTTCCCAACATTCCTCTTACAATTTGACACACCCTACGACCTAGAGCTTTTTTCTCTACTGTTTCATTGAAAGTGCTCTCCAATCAAAATTCTAAATGCCAAACCTAAACGAATGCTTACATTTTAATATACTACTTTTATGAGTACATTCTTTTTCTAAAATAAAAAAGTAAACAAGGTAAAGCTCAAGTCTAGAGGGAGTCCCTTTTGATCCCTTTGTCCCTTCCGGCCTTCCCCAGGGATGCCCACTTTTCACACCATCTTAGCTGAAGACCCTCCCTCTCTGGTTGTAATGACACCACTGTCTACTAGCTTGGCCTCTTGGTTTCCTTTGAAGGCTCCTCCTCCAGTGTCTGTGCCTCCACTTCCTGCCTTGTACTCCTTCCTTGCTTCTAGTCCTTACATTACACATCTCCTAGGTATAAATTGCTAAGACTTCAACTACTACTTACCTAACAAAATATCTCCTGTGCCACAGAGTGATATATCCAGCTCAGGACTGGACAGCTCTCTCAGGCACTTCAAATAGAATATATTGGGTTGGCCCAAAAGTTCGTTTTTTCCATAAAATAAGAGGTACATTTTTCATTTTCATGAGTAACTTTATTGATTTGGACATTTGAGTATGCTGGCTATCTCCCACATTCATTGTTCTCAATTAATGTCTTGATTTTATCACTATCAACTTTAACCGGTGTACATGAAACTTTGCAAACCACCTTTGACATGTTTGTAAGTCACAGCACCTTCTCCGTACACTGCACAGATCTTGTGTTTTTTTTTTTTGCATTTCAGTTGTGTTTTACCTTTCTTCAAATAATAAAGCATAATATGCTGAAAATGTGTATTTTCTTCCATCTTCAATATTAATATGGCTACACAAAAATTCATTGATTTTGGTAAGTTTTGTTTTTAATGCATGCTGATAGGACAGCAGTTACAGTACAATCTAAAAAAATTGTTTCAAATGAAGTTAAAGACAACTAAGTGCCATCCGAGTACTCTTACGGAAATAACCAAACCAACTTTTTGGCCAACCTAATGTGTCTACGTGTTCCTAAGATTACCCCTTTCCCTCCCTCATATCCACAACCAATGAGATATTAATCACTAAGCCCAGCTATTGCTATCTCCTAAGTATCATTGTAGTTGTACCCTCTGCCTCATCATATGTCAGCTATACCACTACAAAACAACAACCACAACAAAGCAATAACACCTATCTTCTTATAATTTACATATAAATACACAGTTGGCCTGTGAAGAGTGTAGGTGTTAGGAGCACTGACCCCCAGTGCAACTGGAAATCCATGTATAACTTTTGACTCCCCCAAAACTACTAATAGCCTATTGCTAACAGGAAGCCTTACTGATAAACAGTCTATTAACACATTTTTGTATGTTATGTATACTATATACTGCATTCTTACAATAAAGTAATCTAGAGAAAAACATATTTAAAAAATCATCAGGAAGAGAAAATACATTTAAAGTATTTATTGAAAAAAATCCATGTACAGGTAGATCCATGCAGTTCAAACCTGTGTTGTTCAAGACTCAATTGTGTAACTAATAAAATGAAACTGTATTAGTTTAATACCAAACATTATCATATGTTCTAGCTGTGGTACACACAGGAAAATGCTAAAACCCTTTACACAGAGCACATAAGGCCCTTTACAGTGTATAATTTCATGTCCTCCCCATACTATCCTATATGCAAAGCATGCTCAAAGCATCCTGGCTGATTTCCAGACCATGACATGTTTTTGACTCTGTACTCTGGCCCAAGCTGTCCTCTCTGCCTGCTCTTGTATCCCCCAGGTAAATTCTTCTTTATCTTTATCTCAATTCAAGGTTATTCTGCTTGCCTCCAGATAGACTTAAATGCAACTTTCTTTACACTGGATTGTAACTTTATACAGGCCTCCATTATATTAGTCATCACATTATCATACCCATCACACTTTACATTATTTTTTATGCTCCTATTTTTGATCATAAGCTCCTTGAGGGCAGGAGCTATCTTTAGATTTCAGTAATATAGTCCGTGGTAAATAATAAGCAGAAGGTTTATTAAATTAATGGGCACATGGAAGAAAGCTATTAACTCTAGACTGGCAATGAGCTAGTAAAGTCTCTCACTCCAATAGATGAATGAGCTAGACGCCCATCTATTCATCAATATGTCTAAATCTAAGAGGTACTCAGTAATGTAAATATAGGTGCATAATGAGTGTATAACCAGAAAATAAATCCATCAAAGTTTTCACTTTTTGGAGTGCTTTAACAAATTAACAAATGTTCTAATTGGCTAGCATGCGTTGTTTATCTATCACCATCACTTTTCTGTGGATGACTTTTGTCATTTTACCTAACTCTTCGTTGACTGCTATTTTTCTACAGCTCTCAACAGGACTTCTAAGAGACCTACCACTACATATTTGTCTAGTCAATTCTTTGGTCAATAGTGGAAAAGTGCTTAATTATTTATTCTTTCCTTGTGTTCAACCAACTGGCACTACACATTACTTCAATGCATTCTGACTGCCTACTGACATAAACTTAATTAGTAAAATAATGACCAAAATTAGAACCATTTAATTCAGTATCTCTTTTTTCTTAAGTCCTAGAGCATGCAAAATTGAATTTGGCAAATAAAAAAATGCATGTATATATGTGAAATAAAAATGATGTTATCCACTGGGTACTTCTGAGGCATACATAAAAAACAGGATTGTTTCCTAGCTAATCTCTTATTTTTTTCTTTCCCCAATCTGAAATTATTATTACTCGAAGTTAGTTTCTCTTGAAAGTCATCCATAAGCTACTAACAGGTGAAAGTCTGGTACCAAAGTGACAGTTCTTCACCATGTATGAACTGATCACACCATCTTCTGGCTTTGAAATTTTATGATCTAGTCCCAGAGATCTGGCAGTTTCTATTGCATCTAATTTACGCTTTGGCCTCCTACCTTTGAGAATGATTTATATGAAGAGATTATTTATAAGCCACTATTAGTGATCCAAACTTAAGCTAACATTTAATCATCCTTGGTGCTCGCAGAGCTAATAACTCAACTGCAATTCACAAACAGGTAATGTTTCATGCAGGCTTTTTGTACATGTGTAAGCAATGACAAATTCACAATTCTCTTTTTTTGAGGAGTAAGTTTTGGACATAAATCACTGGCTACATGTCAATCTTGATAACTCTAAAATGCAAAAAAAAAAAAAAAGAAAAAAAAGGATTTTTAATGGTCCTTGAAAGAGCTGAATATTTTTTCTTGATATGACCTGAAAAATTCATTAGGCACACAAATGACCACTATTTAGGGCCAGAAATAACAGACCCAGATGTAGAAGAAACTAGACTTCAAGCAAAGAAGAATTATCATTAAAAATTATAATTTATGACTTCCAGCCAAGATGGAGGTGTAGGAGACACACTTCACCTCTTTCATGCAACCACAGAGAGAATTACAAGTATTTCTCAAAACAAATAACAATTAGAACTATCAGAAAACTGAGCTGCATGGAAGTCCTACAACCAAGGATTTAAAGAAGCCATGTTCATCCAGATGGGTAGGAGGGGTGGAGCGCTGAGATGGGTGGAGAGGCAGTATGGCACGGAGAGGTGGCAGCAGTGGCAGATTGGACAGTCCCACATTCACATGTGGTGGACAAAAATCGGGACAGATACCTTGGGAGTGAGTGATCCTAGCCCCAAGCCAGAATGCAAGGTCCAGTGTTCCAGGGCTTAGAAGGTAAATCCCCATAACTTCTGGCTGTAAAAACTAGTGGGGGTTGGGGCAGTGGAAGAACCGGCTAGCGTTTCAGGAGAGTTCATTTAAAGGGCCTGAATGGTCCTAAAACGAATGCAAACCCACCCACTCCTTGATTCACCACCAGGGCTATAGTTGGAAGGCCGCCAGTTGCATACAGGAAGTGGGTGAAATGACTGGAAACAAGGAGAGTGCTGGCAAACCTCTAGAAGCCAGGAGGAGGTGTTATCCCCTCTCTGAACCCTCCCCTCACACAGAGCTACAGAGTGGTGAAGCAGGTTGCCCTGTCCTCATGATTACCTAAGACTCTACGTATAGCTCTACATAACTTACAGGTACCTTTTATAGGGAGTCAAAACAGCTCTACCTAATACACAGAAATAAACACAGTGAGGCTGCCACACTGAGACAAAGAAATATGGCCCACATGAAAGAACAGAACAAACACCCAGAAAAAGAACTAAACAAAATGGAGATAACTAATCTATCAGATGCAGAGTTCAAAACACTGGTGATCAGGATGCTTGAAGAACTCACTGGGTATGGCAAAAACATAAGGGAAGAAATGAAGGTTACAGTAAGTGAAATAAAGAAAAATCTACAGAGAACCAACAGTTGAGAGGATGAAGCCCAGAATCAAATCAATGATTTGGAACACCAGGAAGGAAAAGGCACTAATCAGAAGAGCAGGAAGAAAAAAGAATTAAAAAATATTGAGGATAGGTTTAGGAACCTCAGGGACAACGAACCAACATCTGAATCATAGGGGTGCCAGAAGGAGAAGTGGAGCAGCAAGAAACTGAAAACTTATTTGAAAAAATAATGAAAGAAAACTTCCTTAATTTGGCAAAGGAAATGGACACATAAGTCCAGGAAGCACAGAGTCCCAAACAAGTTGGACCCAAAGAGGAACACACCAAGACACATCATAATTAAAGTGCCAAATATTAAGGATAAAGAGAATCTTAAAAGCAGCAAGAGAAAAGCAGAGTTACCTATAAACAAGTTTCCCTAAGACCATCAGCTGATTTCTCAAAAGAAATTTTGCAAGCTAGAAAGGACTGGCAAGACATATTCAAAGTGATGAACAGCAAGGACCTACAACCTAGATTACTCTATCCAGCAAAGCTATCATTTAGAATTGAAGGGCAGATAAAGTGCTTCCCAGATAAGGTAAAGTTAAAGGAATTCATCATCACTAAACCATAATTACATGAAATATTAAAGGGAGTTAAGAAAATGAAAAGATCAAGTCTATGCACATTAAAAGAGCAACAAATTCACAATTATCAACAACTGAATCTAAAAAAACAAACTAAGCAAACAACCAGAACAGGAACAGAATCACAGATACGGAGATCATTTGGAGGTTTATCAGCTAGGGTGGCGGGGAAAGGGGGAGGATGGGGGAAAAGGGTGCAGGGCTTAGGAAGCATAATTTGGTGGGTACAAAATAGGGTAATGTCAAGAATAGTATAGGAAATGGAGAAGCCAATGAACTTAAACACACGACTCATGGAGATGAACTAAGGGGGGTATTGCTAGAGGAACGGGGGTTAACTGAGTGGAGGGGGCAAAGGGGTAAAATATTGGGACACCTGTAATAGCATAATAAAATATATTTTAAAAACATTATAATTTATAGCACAGACACTTTCAATACCCTCTTTTTAGACCATGGGTATTCATTCACTGCTTAGCTACTGTGAGCAATGGGCTTGTTCCTTTAACAAAAATCACACTAAGATCCAGATCCTCAAGGCCACAATGAAGGGAGAATTTCCATGTGAGGAAGAGTAGCTGGACCTGAAAGCCCTAACTATTACTCTCTCCATTGTCAATGGAGAAGGATTTGGGAATATTTTTAATAGCAAGTAGGCTCCTTAAGCCAGTGAAAAATCTCAGTTTGTTAACTGTAATAAAGCATGAAAATTCATGGCTATAAAATGTTGAAATTATTAAGTAAATATTTTCCTGTGTATACTGTGCACTCACATTTGAGGCACAAACTATGAGAAAAAATTCTTTTGTTTTAATTTTTAAATTCAATTATTTATTTATTTATATTTAGGTATGTTTCTTATATTATAAAGGAATTTCAGCATTTATTTTTGAACACATCATAGTACAAGAAATTTCATGTAAGAATTACCAAACATAAGAAACACAAGGTATTTTGGATACTACCCATGTATAATGGATATCCTTATTTTTCCCGCAAAAAACTGGGCAAAACCATACGCATTGTACACAACAAAGTATGGTCTATATCTTGACTTAAAATAAAAACTACATCTCTTTCAGGTAAGCTGGCTATAAAAGCAAACTCTAACTACTACAAAGGACACATAGACAAAACCAACGGGAAGGGTGGAAGCAAGGGAGGGAGGTGGGTTTGGAGGGGGTGGGGAGAAAATGTAGACAATTGTAACTGAAAAACAATAAATTTTTTTTTTAAAAAGGCAAATTCTATCTACCATAGCACATATTCCCATCTTAGGAAAAACAAAAACAGTACAATATTGATGCCTATCAAACGTCCTAAAGTTTGATGGGCACTTTGGTGAGTTGCATATCTACTTCAATAAAATTAAGATAACCACTGGAAGGGTCACCTACTTAAAAATAGTAAATTAGACTCATGGTTTGCTAATATTTTTTTAAAGATGCTATCTGTTTTGTAGAGAGGGAGAGAAACATCGACCAGTCGCTTCTCGCACACCCCAACCCAGTACCTGGCCCACAACCAGGTGTGTGTTCTGACTGGGAATCCAACTAGTGACCTTTTGGTTTACAGGCGGGCGATCAATCCACTGAGCCACAGCAGCCAGGGCTGGTTTGCTAAGTTGACATGAAATGTTATCAAGAGCCCAGTAGGCTCTTGTAGACACTGTTTAAAAAGCTCAAAAAAATTTCCTTCTTTTCCTTGTAACTGATTTTTAGTTAACTACTTTGAAGTTAGAGTGAAAAAAGAAAAAGGCTAAAAGAACTGGAGACAAGTATGAGACAGTATCTCTCCTTCAGTGAAAAAAATACATTAGAAATTTTGGTTTTATAATTGTTTTCAAGAGGCAGCATTTACTAAGTCTGACCAACTCAATACTGGTGTGTATGTGTTTTTAATAATACACAAAAGCATGCATTATGGTAAATTTTAAAGTTTAATTGAGATGAAACTCTTAACAAAAGGCCTTATATCACTGCCATCCAGGATTACACGTCCTCCATGATCTCACTCATGTGATTCCCCCAAATCCTCTAAGGCATCCTGATTTTATCACCTTTGATTTTTCTTATGCTTATTGTACCATTCATCTTTAGTATTGTTTTATTAAAAGCTGTATTAAAAATTTATAAGATATATGTCTTATAAATCTTATGCTTCCGACAGAATATAAGCTACCAGAGAGCAGAAACCAGCTGCACTTTCTTACATTCAATACAGAGTCCATTAATTCATTCGACAGTTGCCTCACGCCTACCACTTGCCAGGCATTGTACTAGGAACTGAAGTTCCAATAGTGAGTTAGAAAAACAGAAACTATAAGCCCTATGGGAAATTAGAGTTAAAGGGGCAACAGGCATTAATCAAATAAAAAGAATGTGAAATAGAAACTATGGTAAGTGTTTCAAGGAGAGCTATACAGTGCTATGAGTGTATAAATGAAGGGGTCAGAAAGCCACTGCCGTGAAATATTAAGATCTGAAAGATAAGTAGAAGTTGATGTGAGGCGGCACTCCAGGCAGAGGCATTAGAATGTGCAAAAGCTTTGAGGCAAGAGGCGGCACAATAAGTTAGGGAAACCACTGTAGTGAAAGCAGTGGGTAAAAATGCAAGAGCTGTAATAACCCATTCTTACCTTCGTTAATAGTTCTCTATTTATTTTGAAATTTATAGTCCTTTGACCCGTGCTGATTTCACTCACCACTGTATCACATTTCAGCTGAAAAGACAACAAACGAAGTAAAATAGGTATGTTATAAGATAAGCCTAGTAAGAGTTGTAGCTCCAAAACTATCAGATTTTCAACTGTCCAAAGGCGGCAGGTGGATCATCTCTCTCAGTCATTATATCTGAACCTGGGCCTTAAGCCAGTCCTTTAAGTTAATCACTCTACTTGGGTAAACATGTTTTCTTCTTTTCCTGATGAGAACAGTATTCTGTATTTTGAGTCTCTCTCTCTTTCTCATTCCCTCACCTCGAATTCTCCATCTGACATGGAAGAACAAGAGCACGCCTTTACCCCCACCTTACGTACCTGGACGGGCAATGAACTCTTTTTATCTCACCCACCTTTTGAGAGGGCCACAGAACTTGACATTCTCGTAGGGCCTATGCTAAATCACTTGTACCAACACATAAATTATAAATACTTTAAATACTTGGTATTCAATGCGTATGCCTTAAAATTTTAACCAACTATTCAAAAGCACCTAATATACCCATGGAACTTGAAGGAATACCTGTTGCCAATGAAAAGCCAGTAGTTTTTAAGACTAAATGTTGTAATTAGGATGGTTCTATTCCTGGTATAATTCCTGATAACAATCTGGGGTGGTTCTTGATCAAATAAATATTTACTCAACTACCAAACATCCTTTATCATTCTCCTTCTTCTAACATCATTTTCTGTGATAATGACTTTTACTATTCCAGTTCTATAGGGTACCCAGACACCTCTTTTGTGTCATATATAATAACCTTATTTAAAAAAAAAAAATCTTGTCCAACATCTGCCTTTTCTGATGGTATTACACTAACAATTTGGTCATTGTCTACAATTCTCTCAATTCCCCCTTTAGATACCGAACTTAACAGAAAAATTAGAAATTAAAGAGGTTTATTAAATCATCTAACTGCTTTCTCTCTAGAACCATGATTCTATTTCTATCTAATCATTTCTTCTCATATTTTAATGATTGTCTTCTCAGAAACTCATTTAAAAAAGTGCAACCCACTGCTCTAATTTATCAAGCTTGTTCTCCTAAATTCTGAAGTCCATCCAGCTTCAACATGAAATTTTAATTATCACTTCAGTCCTCCTGTAAGCAGTTAAACAAAAAATTGAACACTGTCAGCTCAAGAGGAATGGTCTATAACTAAACTGAAAAATCACCCTAATCTTACAGCACATGGGTAAAATGAGTTTAAGTGACATTTTCCAAGGCGCCTTCAACATAGAAATATTAATCAATTCACTATTATTGCTGAGATAGCCTGAGTATTTTTTCTTTAAAATAATAAGTGTATTACAAAGTCAAAAAAGGCAATAGTGCTAAAGTACCTTCTCTGCCAGTCTTGTAGCTTGAACTTGAATATCTGGTCTTGAATGGTCATTGTTCTCCAACAGAGAATCCATAGAAAGCTGAAAATCAGCTATTTCTCTAGAGACAGACATTGAAATAGGAAAATGTTGTTGTTACTCTACAAATATTACTAGTATGACCAAAAAAAGGACTAATCAATATGGGTTCTCCACATTGACACAATTTTATAAGAAAAAGGTTATTATACTTTCAATATATAAAGCAAAGAAATTAGAAATGACAACCTTGTATATTTATTTAGAACTTTACCTTTTATCATCTTATAAAATTCTTCTTCTTCTATTATCTACTTGTATTGTACAATAGCCTCATATCTCTGTGAGATAAGTAGAGCAGCCACTTTGAAAAAAGTTAAGGCCTGACATGTTACAAGGTAAGCATGTGAGTGTTCATCACATTTTTCTCTATAAATTTTTCTGTAGGTTTGCAATAGTTCAAAGTGTAAAACATTTTTTAATTGACACAGAAACACCTGTATCATTACCCATATTGAACATCTGATATTTAATAAGGAACCAGAGAATGAGACTCTATGAGCAGAATAAGTGGGTTGAACTAGTGTCTGTCAAGCCTATTTGACATTGACACAAAAGGACACATTTGATAAACTAACGAGCAAAACAGAACCAGAGGCACAGAATCATGGAGCAGGCTGACAGTGGTAAGAGGGGAGGAGGAAAGAGGGGACTGTTTAAAGAAGGTGCAGGGATCAGTCCAGGCACATACACAGACCCAGGCACATGGCCAGCCGGGGGAGGACTGACTGTGAAAGTGGGGGGTAGGCTGGGCAGAGGGAGCCAAAGGGAGAAAGAATAGCAACATCTGTAAAACATAAATTAAAAAAAGGAAAAAAAGACACATTTTAGAGGGGCACAAATGACTCCATTGCCATCATTGTTAAAATTTAGAGCATGCCTAAAAAATTGTGTCTCCTCTGTTTAATAGCACATTAAAGAACCCAGTCAGCAACAACCATTAAGAATTTTCCTGAGCCTTATTCCATTATCCAGTAGCCTAGTGTGAATTATACTTACCTACCCAAACTTACCTACTGATATTTAAGCTATAACTTAAATAGACCCATGTCCATCTATTAATCAGTGTCTGTGTGATCTTGGGAATGTTGCTTAAACCTCCCTTGTAACCTCAGTAAAACGGTAACAGTACCTACTTCATAGTGTTGCTGAGAAATTAAGTTCTTGTCAAATTAATACTAATTCTAATTCTAATGTTAAATAAAAAATGTTTAATAGTGCCAGTATTGAGCCCTGGGGAATTATTCTGTCTGTAGGTCTTCTACTGGCTTGGTTGGCAAACTGTACTGTTTTTTTCCCTAAGAGTATTCTCTAATGATTCAATGACCATCTAGTTTTTTAAAGATTAACTTTAACTGTGGGAACTCATACAGCGTCTAAATGTATTTATTTTATTTATTATTTCCAAAGGACTCTGATAGCTTAGTCAAGTATTTGTGCCAATAATGTGGGAAATTGAACAAATTAGTTTAATAAAATGGGAATAACAAAATAACACACAATTTTTTAAATGAAAAAAATTTAATAAACAAGTTCAATTTAATTTAAAATTTGATTATCTAAATTGAATCACAAATATCCCCAATTAGTTCACTGGTAGGACAAATTTTTAAATATAAGTATTTTAGTCTATTAAAATGATTAACAATAATTTATTAAACTAGGAATATTTAAAACATGAATTATGAAATGATGCGAAGGGTTACTTGGCAGTAAAAAAGACCAAAAAGAGAAATAAATGCTTTAAGGAGGTAGGCAGGGACCAACCAGGCTTGACCTACTTCCCAGTTTTCCATTTGGGAGCTTTCAATTATATACCTACAAGGAACTTTTCGCTCTATTTAAAGATGTAATTCTTGAATGTGAAAAGTCAGATGTAAAAAGTCAGAACTGAAAACATTCTAAATGTCTATCAGCTGGGGAGCATTAGAGTATTATTTAGCCATTGTTAAAAGTGAAACTTAAAAAAAGAAGAATGATGTCAAGGGAAAGGATTAAAGAATCATACATACAGTAGTTTTATAACTATGTTTTCTTAAAGGCTGCCAGATATGTTCAAAGAGAAAATGTGAAAATATACCAATTTGCTAATACCAGATATCTTAATGCAGTAAGACTAACGGGAATTTTTTTTCTCTTCTTATACTCCTGCATTTTCCTAAATTTCCTTAAAATTATCTGTTTTGCTTTTGTGATAGAAAAACAAATTGATTTTAAAAACTTTTAAAAAGACATAACGTAACACCTACACTATGAAAAGCAGGAGCTGTCAAAAGAAGCCATTGTGAAGCAGGAGAGTGGGTAGGGGTGTCTACTGTCGTCGGCACATGGCCAGTTTTCTTTGTTGCATTTTGGGAGCTTCCAATTATATACCTACAAGAAACTTTTTGCTCTATTTAAAGATGTAATTCTTGAATGTGAGTTATGTAAAAAGTCAGAACTGAAAACATTCTAAATGGTTTCATTTACAAACCATTTAGAAACAAAACTGGCCATGTATCAATGACAGGAATTGATGGGTACATAGGG
The DNA here is from genome assembly GCA_004027735.1 of Carollia perspicillata. NCBI lineage: Eukaryota > Metazoa > Chordata > Mammalia > Chiroptera > Phyllostomidae > Carollia > Carollia perspicillata. The sequence continues at coordinate 73,628 of PVKM010000201.1, forward strand.
GTCATTAATCTATTTCTTCTACTTTAATATTTAATAAACATCATTAAATCAGTATTAATAACTTAATATTATCACTAAATATTAATAAATTGATGTTTAAGTTAAAAAATAGTTTAGGAAGCAACAACTACTTTCCCACTGCTTTTGAGGAGCTGCTGTTGTGCTACAGTGAGACCCCTGGACTGGAGTACTCCTGGCTTGTAACAATTACTAATCCTCTCTACTACGATCAGTACTAAACAGAAGTTCTACCATAGTTGAAAATATAACTCAATTAGAAGACCCAAGCAAATTGACTCATACCACGTAAAATAAGCCACATTAACAAAAGCAACATTTCTTTTTTTAAAAAAGATTTATTTATTTATTTATCTTTAGAGGGGAAGGGAAGGAGAGAGGGAGAGAAATATCAATGTATAAGGTTGCCTCTTGTGCGTCCCCTGGTGGGAACTGGCCTGCAACCCAGGCATGTGCCCTGACTGGGAATCGAACTGTGACCCTTTGGTTCACAGGCCCGTGCTCAATCCACTGAGCTACGCCAGCCAGGGCAAAAACAACATTTCTTAATCTCCTGGCACTTAAGAGCATTTTAGAATAAAGTTAGAAATATATAACAAGTTAGGCTTGGTTTTAGTACTCCAAAAGACATTTGGGTTATGATGACAAAGCATTTGTTTTAAATAAATGTAATATGTAGAATTTTAGACTTGTAGCCTAGAAAAATTGAGGTCCTCTTTGATATTTATTTTCTATTAACCACAGTCTTAGTATTTCAGATTGTTTAAATGCAGCTACCGAAAGGAGCTCCAGGCAGGTAAACAAATCTTATTCAAAAGATGGTCCAAGGAAGATCAGTTTATTAAAGGCCTTTGAAACATAAGAGAAAAACGGAGATAATCCCATGATTATGCAGAATGTCATTTATAGTTTTTATGAAATAGGTAAACAGTTTAGCACAGTACATCAATTTATATATAAACATAAGTTCTTTTAGGTCAGCAGTTGCTTTGTTCTTAGAATTCAATATAGAGGAAGTTGCAGGAGGCCATTTTTAAGATGCTCTCTTTTATAATGTCATATGTAGCTTTCTTTTCCTTTTTCACTTATTTCTTTGTCCTGTTCTGGGAGCAAGAATATTTATCCTACTCTTATTTAAAATCCTGACAAAGGGGACAAAACATAAGGACATAATGATAGTGATGATTATTATGCTTACTATGTAGTCAATTTCTTGCCATTATTAACTACCTCAGAGAGTATTTTATACAAAGGTTACAGTTTTCTAGCCAAATGATAAACACTTATCATTTAGAATGACCAAAGTCACAAAGAGATAGGTATGTCCCTGCATCCAGCAAGGCAACTATTGCTTGCATGTAGTTTTAACCAATAGTTCTCCATGTCACTGAGAGTCCTCAAATGGAGACAAGAAAAAAAACCCACAAATAAACAAACAAAAACAAACACCCCTGCCCCCCAAAAAACCCAAGCAGGTAAATATTGTACAATGGTATTCAAGCATCAGATAGGCATATAATCTCTAAGAATCTTTCAACTACAAACTTAGTTCTTTTATTTGCTGTTACAGAATGAAATCTGAACCTCATTCTTCATTCTTCTTCAAGACTTTGTCATAATTATAGTTAACAGCATAAATAAATACCAAAACAACACAAGCATACTACTATGGTTAATTCCAAGGACTACTCTGTAAACTGAAGAGTAACTTTTTCTTTTTGTATATTTACAAAGTCAGCAACATTTTAAATTGTTACAAATATACTTAACTCTTTTCTGGAAATTGGAATAGCAGATATTGACTTGATCAAATTTTCTGGTGGAAGATCCAATACTCTGGAAAGCTAAAAATAAAGAAAAACAAAACAGAGCATCACTATTAATATATTTGTTCCAGATTCAATGGAATACTATTCAGCAGTAAAAGGAATATTGAGACACTTAACTAAATGAGCCTCAAATGCACTATGCTAAGTAATAAAAGTCATTCAAAAGGCTACATACTTGAAGATTCAATTTATTTAAAATTCTGGAAAACCCCAAACTGTAAGGATGAAGAACAGACCAGTGGTTGTTAGAGATTGAGGGTGAGAGGGTTTGATGATAAGAAACAAACATAATTGTTCTCTCTTCCCCAAAATGAATTTTATATATGTATATTAAAAATAATTTTTAAAAAAGGAGATAAACCACAGAGGAACCAAATGTTATTCCTTTTATTCCTTCATAAAGTATTTAATTGAGTACCGATTTTGTGCCAGACCCTGTTCTAGGAATTGGGGATGTGGCAATGAACAAAAGAGACAAAAATCTCATGGCACTTAAATATATACTAGCAAGCAAACAAATATTGAGAGGAAAATCTGATCCCAGGCCCTATTAAAGGTTTAGCAGAATAGCAAGGGTGGGGATATTTGTATTTTTAAAAAGCTCCTCGAATGACTGTAATGCATGGGCAGCCAGCCATAGTTGCAAACTACTGCCCCAGTCAATCCCCTTTATTGACAGGCACATCTTATACGCCTTAATTTTTCCTTGAAACAATCCCATGACTTTCACACTATTATATTTTATCTGATGAATGATGAAAGTGAAATATGAGAATCTGTGTAACTGGCTTAAGTAGAAAAGCCCGAATGTGAGCACAAGCAATCTAAAACATGAACCTACAGTAAACCTGTGTCATACCCACATCCTTTCAAAGAGAAATGCTTAAAACCAGTGAAACAGCAGTATAGCCATAGTGAAATTAAAACTGTTTTCATCTTTGTTCCCCGCCTCCTCAATTTCTATAAAGCCTTTGCAATGGACAAACCATGGCTGTTGAGGGAGAAGACGAAGGAGAAATGGGGTAAACAGGAAAAGTAAAGAATGTAAAAAGAAATCTTCAGAGTTGTTTGTAACTATTCCCAAAAGGAGTAAAACTAAAACCACTGTCTCCTGACTAGTAACATTACTCTGAAATTGTAAAAAAAACTTCGTTAAATTCCACAAATGTTAAAAAAAAAGTCGAAACTTGCAGACCTGGAGGAGCTGTCATATATTTTTAAGATGCTGTGTACATTTCTGCTTTGATCTAGTATATGTTTATTCTTAAGTACATAGGATGTCTGGTTCTCCATCAGTAAATACACTAGATAGGCAGAGTCCACAGACAGAAACTTCAGAAGTGATAGCCAAGGAAGGATATAGCACATTCTGAAGAGGAATGGATGTAGCCTGTTTAGCTATGCTCCTAACTTGAATGAACAACCCTCATTAATACCCCAAATCCAGAGGTATTCCTCTCTTTATGAATAGGAGATGCTACAGAGCTTCAGGAGAATTAGTAAAACAGAGAAGTGAATTCCAGCGCCTTCAAGCAGAAGTGAAGATTCCAGCACAGCACACTGAGAGCCTCCCCAGTGGAAACACAAAACTCGTACATTCCCCAATTACAGGAAATAAATTTTGATTTGGTGTTGCATGTGCAGTGAGAATCAGAGGAGGAACTTTCATGCAAAGATGGAAAAATATCAGGGCTAGGTAGCAAGAATCTAATATGCCAAGTCAGAGTTCAGGAATATATGTACAGGTCACCACGACCTACTGGAGAGACAGAAGAGGAATGCGGAGCTGCGGTTTATATTTTTATAACCACAGAAGTGAGGTGTGCCGAGAACAAATCTGAAATGGGGAGTGAGGAAACCACCTGCACAATGCAGGAAAAAATACAAAATCTGGGCAGAGCTGACCAGCCTGAGCAAGAGGAAGAAGAATAAGCATCACAAATAGGCACACACACAGAGAGAGAGAGAGAGAGAGACAGAGAGAGAGCGCGCGCGAGCGGGCACACTCTTACTTGAAGAGGGAAAGCACAAGAGAAGGAAGGTGGTATACAGGAGACCAAAGAACTCCTATCTAGAAGAAAAACGTTACCTAATGAAGACAAAGACCTTCTTCATAAGTGCTTCAACATTTGTAAATACAATAAACAAGAACTAAAAGGCAAGACAAACAGAATGAGATAAAAAGGGAGTCTAAAAATTAAATAAATTGATAAAACATTTTTAATACAGAATGATTAAGAAACACAAAGGAAGAGAACAGTCATAATTAAAAATAAAAATATGACACAGAGGTTCTAAGATAGAGAATATAGCTGTTATAAAAACAAAGTAATCAGAGAAAGATAAAACAATTGCATAAAGATAATCCAACCTTATGATACTTGGTGTCCCTAAAATATTGAAAGAGCAGCAAAGAAGCAAGAGGACAGGAAGATGGGTACACTGGCTTTCCAGCATATACAAGGACAGAGACAAAGTCCAAAGCCACTCTTCAAAAAGTGATATAGCCAAAGAAAGCTATAAAACATTCTGAAGCCGAGTACAGCAGCTTTATTTTTAACAGAGGGCATCCTAACTTGGTCTCACTTATCTGAAGCCATAGAGATAAATCATCTCCCCCCCCAAATTAAAAGTATTTGTAGATCTATATCTTGGTTCCTTCAAAAGCAAGGCCTGAGAAAAGGATTATATGCAGGCAGTTCATTTGGAAGGTGACTCCTGAGGGATGAAGTGATGACTGGGGAGAGGAAAAGAAAGGAGAAAAAGTTAACACAAGATTGTGGTATCAAGGCCACTGCTATAGGCACTGGGGGCTTAATTTCCATTACTACCTCCTAAGAAGTATACACGGTGTCTACCAAAATTTTCTATCCAAAAATAGGAACTTCTGTTCCCCAATGACTGGGGGTTATCCTTGATATTAACTCAGCCACGCTTGAGCTGAGTATGGGCAGGGACCAGCAGGCTTTCAGACTGAATAGGATGCTGTTAGCAGTGAGCGAATTGAAGCACATGTGAAACTGTTCGCACAAGCGTAGCTGGAATCACAGATGCGACCAAGTGATGGGAGGTAATAGGGCATCATATTGAATGAAAGGAAAAACCCTGAAGTAAGAACCAAATCTAAACTGTAGTATGTTATGGCAATGACATGACACTCAGCAGTAAACTTAAAGAACTAAACCTCCATGTATCACTATAGACCTTTTTTTAAAAATTGAGGCAAACAAACAAAACTCCAAGTTGCAGAAGGATAATTACAGTTTGATGACCACGTATATATAATTTAATAATTGAAAAATAAATTATTGCAAATATTATTAAAATCTCCTGGTTAACCACCCCTGCAAATTCTCTTTTCTCATATATGAGGTTTTGTGTTTGCCATATCTGTGCATGTCACTTACAAGCTATGAATGCATACCAATTAGTAAGGGTACATGAAAATTATCTATATTCTTCTTCATGATTCAATATTTTGTTAAAAAAGAAACAAACTGAATCTACGGATCAAAGTAAACTACTATGTCAGGAAAATGTAACAGAAAATTAACACCGAGCTACATCTGGATAAGTTACTAAATTTAAAAATCCAGAGATGAAAAAAATGCACTTTGTAGCCATGTTACCTAATCACAAAGAACACGAACTGGTTAAAGCAAATAATTTAGCAATGATATCATACAGGACTAGATTCATCATTCATTCATTCATTCATTCATTCATTCATTCCTAAACATGCTAATTTTCTAGTGACTAAGGAAGCCTCCTTTTGGCACATCTAGGATTATTTTATGTAAGAAGTCATAAATTTCTTTAAAAAAAAAAAGTAAAGTTAAAAAAAATAAAGCAGCATGAGCCCTTCTTTAAAAACTCTACTTATAAAGAAATCCAGCCACTCAAGCCATGTACCGGGAAAAGCACTGGCAGTAAGCATCTACTCAATTTAATATAAAATGAACAGAAGAAAAGTTAGGTGTGCAGATAGGTTAATAAACAGACTATGAGTGTTATAAACTTTTCTCGAGAAAGTTACCCAGATAAATTCTAAAGTCTTTCTGTCCGCCATGGGTTGATACTATCTAAATTTGAAACATCAAGATTTTAAAGAAACACTCCAAGTTGTAACATTCTGCATATCTCTTTTCTTAACTGCAGAGGACTCGTTTAGGAAATAAATCAATAATTCTTTGCATTGCACTTTGGTTTCTTTTTCTTTCATTATATTCAAGCAAAACTATGTTTAATACTTTTTCTGTAAAACGGCATTTAAGTTATGGATGATACATGGGGAATCCTAACACTATTACACTTTTAGTAGTTGGAGATTTTTCATCATAAAACTTAAAAAAAGCAAACAAATGTAAATTAAAAATAAAAGCCCATTATAATGCAGTTCAATTTTTATAAAAAGCATATCTATCCAGTCTTCTTTTCTACCTTCCTTCTTTTTTCCTGCCTGTACACCTGCAAAGAAATATATCTAAAATTTAGGTCAACCTGTCAATGATGGTTATTTACAGGGAAGTTTAAATTCTTTAGTATTACTTAGTTCTTAACAATGAACAAGCATTATTTTTGCAAAAATGTAAAAGATTTTTTTTCTATACAAAAGCACAACTTTATAAAAGTACTACTAAGGAATTCCCACTGAAAAGTAAGTAAGGTTCAGATATGTATTGTAGCTTTCTGGTGATCTAGCTTCATGTGGGATGAAAAGCAGTCACTGAGGGTAAATGTATAACTATGTTCCCCACATCAGAAAGCCTTTGGGATGGTAGTGGTGCAGAAAGGGGGTTCAAAATAACATCCTCAGCATTTTAATTTAATATAATAATGAACAATATTTATTGAGTGCATAGAATGTACCAAACACAATCCTAAGTAATATATATATATATATATATATATATATATATATATATATATAAATTCACTAAATCCTAATGAAACCTATAAAGCAGCTAAATAATTTTCCAGATTTTATGAATGAGGGACAGAGAACTTACCCATCAGAGAAGCTGGATATAAACCCACATTTCCTCATGATCAGTGTTCTTAATCACTAATGTACCAGTGGTTCCCATACTTTTACACACTGGAATGACCCAGAGATCTTGAGAAAACACTGACGCCTGGCTCACGCAAATATTCTGATTTAATTAGTACAAGGTGTGACCTGAGCAACAGGATGTTAAAAAGTTCTTGGGTTGATTGTAATGTGCAGTGGTAATGTGCAACTGCACCATGCCTTTCTGCCTCTGGTCATCCTTGGTTAGTGGTTATCAAGCCTGGGTGAACATCACATCACAATCACCTGATGATTTTTAGAGCTTCAAGACCCACTCCAGGCCAATGGACCTACATTTAAGTATTTTTTAATGCTTCTCAGATGATTCCAGTCTGCAGCCAAGCCTTGAGAACCACTGCTTAGGAAGATGCCAGCTGCCCTCCATGTTAACAATCAGTGTCCAGGCTAATGCATGTTTTTAATTACAGAAGTATCTTTCAAATAGGTGGGATACATGCACACACACACACACACGATAGAAGAACTACTGTTAAGTGGTGAAATGTCAGAGAGCATGGTTTTTAATTTACCTACACCCTCACAGGTTCAAAATTATTCTGGAAATAATAACATTGTATTTATGTGGCTCATAGGTTTCCTTAGCTACAGGATTTCTTTTCTTTTTTCACCTTCAGGTAATGGGGCCACTCCTGGCACTGGGCTTCATCCAGGCTACCACAGGTGTAACAAAGGCCTATCGCTAACTATCTACTTAAGGCCTCATATTGATGACAGAAAAAAGCATTAGAGAATGAAATATACTTTACTCAAAAATAAAATAATAAAAGACTGTAACAGTAACGTTCAAATGTAACAGAGAAAACCACAAAATATTCAGCACAGTCCTTGAGAAACAAACTAACACAACTGAATGAGGAAGAAATCTCAAGTTGAAGAAGGCAGGGAGCACTTCTTCAAGGAGTATCAAAAGTGAAAATCCATGCACTACATATCTGGTTTGGAAACCTAAGACCAGAGATTCCAATGTGTAATATAATAACGGCTAGTATGTATTAGACATTTACAAGGTACCAGGTGCAATTCTAAGCCTTAGATTTGGCAATCTAAGGTCAGAGATTATACTATAATAGAATCTTTGGCTCTCTGTATGAGAAAACTTATTAATCAAATTTGGGCAGCTCTCAACCACCCCTTTCCCAGCACACATAATTCCTATCCTTTGTAGCCAGGTACTGAACACAAAGCCAAAAAATATCCTATCACTCTGGCTCTAAAAAAATTCTAAATTCAGCAAGGAGCCAAGTTCAAGATCAAAATACCTGGTAATCACATAAAAACCCTAATTTTGCTGATACAAAAGAGATCCTTATGCTTTAGTAACCAGAATGCTTTAGTAATCTAGGTGGCAGAACTGACATCTTAATGAAAATTAGCTCTGTGTTTTTATCCATACAATAGTCTGCAAGGTGACGAATCTTAAAATTCTTAAAAGGGTATCAATTACTCTTCCAGATCTTAAATTACTTAATCTGTTAATAACCTCTGGTTCCTCACTTCTGACTTCCTAATATAACCAGGTGAGGTGTGGACATTTGCCACCAAGAGCCAATGAACAAGAAGTTCCACATTTGCAGAGACTTTCTTCAGGTGCAAGCCTGGATTTGCTCTGACTCAAAACAGGCAGCAAATAAGGTAACAACGAAAACTTCAGGGTTCAGAAGAGACCTTCCCAAATGATTTGGAGGGCAAGGTTGTTGAAATATTCTATTCTCTTCTTTATTAAAGAAGTGTTGGAAGGTGGCTCTAAATCAAGGAAAACAGGGTCTCATGTTATCTTTGGAGTTATCAAAACTAATGCTAAGGCAGGCAGCCAAAATGACCATAACATAAATGAGCACTTTTCAAATTAGATCCTTCAAAATAAAAATTCAGATCCATCACCAACTTCACCAAGTGTGAAAAACACTGAAGAATAAAGAAACATTGGGTTGGCCAAAAAGTTCCTGAAAATTAGTTTTGTATTCTTATTCTTTGAATTGGTTCTAGATGGTAATCCTCTAGGTCGGGGACTGCAATCCTCAGCAGTCCCCCGCCACTTAGGCACCAGGCACAGGATTCATGGAAGACAATTTTTCCATAGCAGTGTGGGGTGGGGAGGATGGTGGGATGGTTTCGGTATGATTCAATTGCATTACATTCAAGCTCACCTCCTGTTGTGCGGCCTGGTTCCCAACAGGCAGGAGGTTGATGACTCCTGATTTAGGTGATCAGTGGTCTGGACATAATGAAAGTCATTCTTTTCCTTCAGAGAGTAATTAGGGGGTTACCTGGAGGTTTGGTGTATATCCAGACATTAATGTGGGACTGGAAAGTTAAAAATTTTGAGCTTCCAGGCTAGTTAAAACAATAATTAAGTTGTTTCCTCATACATCAACCTACTTGATTTTAGTAATTTAGCAGCTTGACCATAGTGATTCTATTTTATTGGATAGACCAAAGAGCTCATTATGTTTTTTTTTCAATAAAATGAAAGACATTTTTCATTTTCATCAATGACCTTACTGATTTGGACATTTTGAATATGTCAGTTCATCTCCCACTATTGGCTTCCAGTGGGTAGAGGCCAGGGGTGCTGCTAAATATGTTCCAATGCATAAGACAGCCCTATAGCAAAGAATTATTTGGCCAAAATGTTAATAGTACCAAGAAACTTCGCAAACCACTTAACATGTTTGATTAGTCACAGCACCTTTTCCACACACAGCACAAATCTTTTTGCATTTCAGCTGCATTTTTACTTTTCTCGAAATAATAAAGCATAATACGCCAAAAACGTTGCATATCTTCTCCCACCTTCAATATTAAAATGGCTGCACAAAAATTTGCCAATTTTGATAAGATTTTTTGAATGCACACTGGCTGACATGACAGCTGTCACAATACAACCTAACAAAATTGTTTTGAATGAAATTAAGGACAACTAAGCACTATCAGAGACACTGTTTGGGAAAAACCACAGATTGTTTGGCCAACCGAATACTATAAGAACCCCGTTTTTCTGTCTTCAGAACACTCTGGGTATTACATAGTTGTATTTCTGGTTTACAAACCTTAAGACCCTTGGGTAAATCTTTATTATTCATTTCTAGCTAAAGCCTCCTGATTTCACTAGGTCAATATTAGTTTCTACGGGGTCTAATCATGGCCCAGTGCCTTTTCACCCAGATAAAGCACACAACGCTTTAGGGTGAGAAGGACTGGGGAAAAAGCAACAAGTGCTTTCCAATGTTTACTTTTCACCGTGAAAACAGATCTGAGCCGCATGCCCTACCATCATCAGCTGAAACATCTCCAAAGAAGGGGGAGAAGGCGGCAGAAATAAACAGGGCTTTCTCAGAACCCGCCATCCCGCTATTTGAGGACTGGCTCACAGCGGTTAGATGGCTTCGGGGTGCGGGGGCCTCCTTCTGCCAGTTCCCGTCTGTACCTGACAAGCGATGGACCTACGGAAGCCACACGCCATGCTCGCCTCCGAAGAAGCCAGTCCCAGCGGTCCTATCTGGAGCCACACCCCACCTTCTGCTGCCTAGCCACTGCGCGCCGGAAGCCCGCCCCGGAGGATGATGCCAGCCAATCAGGAAGCCCAATAGCCAGACTCTAACCTCTGCCCTGCAGCCGCGGGGGAGCGCGGGAAATCCCGAGTTTCTGGATTCTTGGGAGCCGTAGGGACCATGGCTGCTTCCTCTGTGTCCAAGGTACGTAGGGGCAGGCGGCTACTAGGACTCAGCGATAGCTTCTTTTCCTTTTCGGGAAGGCGTGAAGCGGAGGTTACTTAGGTCTAGGTGTACGACTTCAGGGTAAGGTGCAGCGGATAGAGGTGAGGCATCTTTGTTCCAGGTCCAGTTGAGACTAACTTTACTTGGGGAGCAAAGACGGTCGCATGCCTTAGTGTTTTGGCTAGGAGGCCTTTTAAATTGTGGTTGCGGAGGTTGAATGCCCGGAGGATGTGCCCCAGTCTCCCGTACTTTTTCCTTCTCTTAAATAATTATTGTGCGCCAACCACTCCATGAGGTACCAGGATACAGAATAGACTCAGTTTTTGCACTTAAACACATTAAACAGAGAAACTGAACCACAAATTGTGATAAATGTTAGCAAGAAAGAAAGTTCTAAGTGAGAGAGCAGAAGAACGAGAAGAACCTAATCTAGATTGTAGAAGATCAGGGAAGGCCTTCGGAGAAAGACGTTTTAGTTGCTACTTGAAAAGTGAGTCGAAATTAGGTTAGAGGTTTGGGAAGAGGGGGGTGCAGTTTTGGCAGAGAGAATGACGTGTTCTTTGGACCAGAAGGTGGAAATAAAATGGCATATTTGTTCGTATAGTTAGTAGAGATAGAGAAGGGGGTCTTAGAAAAAAGTGCAGGATGTGTGTATGTAAGGAGATCATAGACCTTCTCATATTGGCTGCTTAGATGGCCAGGGATTTCAAGACAGTGTAGTTGGTAAGAAGATAAACTTAGAGCTTTGTTGTTCAACGTGGTAGCCACTAGACACATGTGGATATTTAAAGTAAAGTAAAATTTAAAACTTTTAAAATTTCACTTTCTCAGTCTCACCGGCCATATTTCTAGTGCTCATAACCACACGTGGCTGTGACTACATAGTAGTGCAGATTATTTTACTTCCCTCATTATTGAAAGTCCTGTTGGATAGCACTGCAGTAGGCAAAGACCTTTAGTAATATTATGAATACAACTAGAAGCCCTTTTGGTTAAGCTGTCTGACAAAGCTGAGAATGCAGATGAAAGAGCTGCAAAGACATTTCTTCTCTGTTAAACCAGGTTAATGAAGAGGGCTGCACCATGGATCTTTTAATTTTGATTTAAATTATGAGAAGCAGTGCCTTCCAAGACTACATGTCCAGGAGGAGCTACAAGCTTAGGGTTTAAGTATTCAAAAGATTGAGTAGCTGTGATGCTAGAAGCAAATGCCAGAAGAGATTTAAGGGCTATTTTTTAAAAAATTAGGATTAGTACTGGTTTTGTTTTGCCCTGGTAGTAAAGTTCCATAGGTTTTGAGTGTTGTCTCCTAATCCTTTTTGTTGCATAAGACTCTGAATTTTGATATCTGGCAAAATTGTGAGGTTTTTTTTTCCAGGAAAACACTTATGGCATAACAGAAATGGTTGTATCAAGATGATTATGAAGAAGTTCTTACATGAATAAGAATCTTTAAAGACTATTTCTGGGGGTTTTTGTCCCTAACCTACTCAACTTCTCTTTCCTTGTCATATTTTCTTGCTGTCAGCTGTCCTCCTAGATTCTTCCTCCACCTCAAATAACATTCCTTGATCAGGAGTTCAGAGTGATTAACTTTATTACTACCATTGCCATAAATTACAATTCATTCTTGGTATTCTGTGTATCTCATGCCTTTAAAGCTCCTTTTCCTTTTCTGAATTGCAGATGGGCATAGAAAGGAGGCAATGACAAGCTTGTCATGGTACCACACCATTTTTCTAAATATGTATGTGTCTTTTAAATAGTTCCACTAGTAGCAGATACAAAAGTATAAGGCACAGTTCTCACTTTGGATCCCGTAATCCAGATGACCACTTTGTTTTGTGCTGCTGTCTTCAGCACTATTCTGAGATGACTTTTTCTAGATGTAGTTTTTCTTTCCTTTTCCTTAGAAATGGCAATCTTAAGTAGCCGTACATGATAAGTGGTTTTACGATTGGTAGAATAAACATAAGACCAGTAGCTTGGGGGCTAGGTATCACTAGTCAAATTATAAGAGGAAACTATGTGTAGCTAGGAAATTACCAGGAATATTGGCAAGCATTCCTTCCGTGTAATAATTAGGCCTAATGTATATGTTAACACTATCCTAAACATTGGGGAAATGATTATGAACTGAAATCAGTCTGCTCTGAAGGTGCTCACAAACTACTTTGGGAGACAGACCCTAAATAACTGTGATACAATGTGGAAGCAACTTAAAAATAAAGATATTTAAGTAGTGTGAGATCTTAGGGGAAGGAATATTTTAACTAGGGAATTGGAGATTTCCCAGAGTGGGTGAGTTTGAGTTGACCAATAATGGATGAAAGAGTTAAGAGTTTCTCAGATGAAAAAAGGTGACACAAAATAGCCCAAATCATGTATTTCTCATCCAGGTTCTAGATAGCCCAAATCATGTATTTCTCATCCAGGTTGGAGTTTAATTAAAAAATAAATAGTTCTTTTGAGATAGGAGCATAACTATTTTATATCTTCTCTTTTTTTAGACTTTATTTATTTATTTTTAGAGAGGAGGAAGGGAGGGAGAAAGAAAGGGTGAGAAACATCACTTGGTTGCCTCTTGTAGACGTCCCGACTGGGGACTGAACCTGCAACCCAAATACATGCCCTGACTGGGAGTTGAGCCAGCGCCTTTCACTTTGTAGAATGATGCACAACCATCATTCCTATGTATAAAATAGGTCAGGCCTATTTTATATATTCTTGATCTTGACTTTAATGTATGCTAATGTTCTTTCTTCTCTGAGTTTTATAAAAATGGAACCTTTCTGAGTTAAATTTCATCAGAATTTATTTTCTTTGTCTACCTCTAAAATAAGGTCCCTAAGAGCAAAATTAAAGATAAACATCCATGGGAAGGAGGAGAAAGAAATGGATAGTTCTTGTATTGCTTAAGAATTTTCCTTCTATAACTTGGATAGAAAAGTGATGATTTCTTAGCACTTTAAAGAAATACATTTAAAAGATCTGCTTATCCATAAAATACTTGGTTTGTAGATTTACTGCTCTTTGGCTACTTTGACTTTATGATTCCCCTCCCCCCCTTTTTTTTATAGGGCTGCTTTGTGTTTAAGCCAAACTTAAAGAAAAGAAAGACCTCTGTGCCTATAGGTAAGATGTCTTAATAACAAATTTGTTAGTTTTCCTTCCCTAACTGAATTTAGTAATTCTCTTCTGTTGACATAGTGGTTATCTTACAAGGCATAGGACAAAGCAGTAAGGGTACAGCACTAGGGTTCTAATCTAAAAGGAAATACAAATATACCTTCAAAAGACAAGTTGAAAAGTAAATGTCCTTCAAAGGATATGTCACCATTCTTTAAAAGAGATTGTCTTAAAAATCTTAGTGGTTTCCTAGGGTACAGTATAGGAATTGACTGCAAAAGGGCAGGGGGACTTATAGACTAAGGGAAATGTTTTGTAGATTTGAGGGGGGTGGTCATGTGAGTGTACACTTTTGTTAGAACATGTCAAGTGACGATACTTAGACATAAAGTACTTTCTCAGTGATGTTGCTAGTGGCAGAGCTAGGATTTGAAACCAAGCTGTCTGATTCTCAAATCCATGTTCTAACCATTACTTAGTACTGCCTCTCAAACTATGAGATGAATTTTTGCTTAGATCCTTTTGTATTAAATTTCAGCCATAATTTATTAAGATTTGTTTAAAGTTTTTAGTAATATTAGTAAACCTAATGTTTATAACTGTATAATATGAACTTTGAAGAACATTAGGTCTATTCCATTGTGCAGATCTAAGACCAATAGATACCGTTATAATATGAATATCTTAGAGGAATTGACCCTAACTTTAAAACAGATGGAGCCAAAATGAGGAAAACATACCCAGATTTTAGCACTTGCCTTAAATGTCTTCAGTTCTCAAAACAAACTTGTCTGAACAAGTAGAAAGATGCTCTGCATTGTGCCCCCCAACTGTCCCCTGATTCGAAAGCATTTGGACATGTGCCTAAAAAAGCCTGATACCTCTCCCTCTCCTCAGTATTCTGTGGAGAGAGAGAGAGAGAATGTGAACTCTAAGGAGCAGGAGCTAGACTGTCAGCAGTGAGAGCTGATAGTCACTGTTTACCTCCTCTCAGTGCTTGCTTATTTTTTACCTGCTTACTCGGTAAATGACTGAGAGAAGTTGTGGTAACGTAACAGGTTAAAAGGTCCTGCTGCTCTTGTTTTCCAATTTCTGACAGTTTGTTAAGTATTTTGATGCAGCATTATTCACAAAAGTATTTATGTCTTGATTTGCCACTTTAACATTTCATGGTCTTAACTCATTTTCAAAGATGACTAGTTTTGTTTTGTTTAAGGCAACCTTGTTATTCTTCTTTGTCTCTTATTACTGGTATATCTCCTTGCTTTTTTAGTTTGTTTCATATTATAAACTTGTCTGTCATTTTATTATATGATGACTTCAGTATATTCTAAGCCTTTTGATAAAATTAAAAAATCAATATTTGCCCAAAACCAAGTCAACTATGATTAGAAGGAAAGTTCCTTAACATGAAAGAGAATTTCTATTCCAGACTCTTAGTTAACATTAAATTTGATGTCGGAGTGCTAGCAGCATTTTAATCAAGTCAGGAACAAAATGTATACTTTTACAATTATGTAATATCATGAACATTCTTGCTATTACAATAAAATACCTAGAAGTAAACAGGAAATATAAAGCAAAGTAGAAACTGTAAGGAATGTAATATTGATTAAAGGAAGAGTCTTGGAGTGTTTTTGGATGTGAATTTTTACCATATTAAAAATATCATTTCTCCCCTCAAAAGTGCAGATTGTCTTTTATCCAGTCAAAGTACCAGTGTAATTATTTTCCAGAAATGACAAAATTAGTTGGAAGGAATGGCTTAAAATTTTTTGAAAAAGAATGATGGTGTTCACAGTGAAGGGAGGAAGACCTGGACCTATTCAGTATAGAATGAACTATAAAGTTACAATAATTAAAGTAGTTCAGGATTGGTCTGGTTGGATTCAGTAGAATGAAAACAAAGTTCAAAAATAGTTCCAAGTGTGTATATGAGTATTTAGATGATGAGGGCATCCCAAATCAGTAGAAAAAAGGAATGTTTTTTAAACTGAAGATTTTATATATAACTGAAGTGTGAGTCAGAAAGTCAATTTAGTGGGTCATGAAAGTTTTAAAAAGCAATAGAAAAGAAAACATTTGGTATCACATGATAAGGGTAAGTATTGTTTTGTGGAACTTTTGTCTCTGTTATATGTATGTATGTTGGATTATGATGTAAGATGTATTCCTTAATGTGGATCATGCTTTCAAATGTTTGAAAACCACTGCAGTAATTGGTATTTTGGTAAATGGCTAACTATTTGGAGGAAAACATTCCAAAAATATATAAAATAATACAGACAGAATAAATAAAAGTCTGGGCTAAAACTATGTCAGCTGAACAAATGAACAACAATAATAGTAGTAAGAATCATTTAATAAAGGAGAGCCAATATATGAAGCAAAGTATACAAGGCCTTAGAAGAAGAAATAATGAAAATATATTAATATTAAACCTCAAATCAAAACCATTATATAAAAACAAATTGAAAGTAAATAATAGAAATACATCTAAAAATTAAAAAGCTATTTAATCTTATAGATACAATAATTATAGTAAGGTATAAGATATATGAATAAAGTTAAATATCAAGGATATTGAATGTTATCTGTCCCCAAATATATATATATATTTGAAGCATATAAAAAATGCCAACCCCTTTACTTACTGTGTGACTTTGTACAGAGATTATCTAACTTTTATTAGGTAAGAAAGACATTGCCTTAATTCTTTCTGTTTCAGAGGAGTATTTTAATAAAGGAAAAAATGAGTCTGAGGACAGTAAGCTTCGATTTGAAACTTATCAGTTGATATGGCAGCAGATGAAATCTGAAACGGAGGTAAATACTTTTTTTAATAACATTTCTCTAATACCGTAAATCTCATATTTGTTGCTCCCCATCTTTTCTACCAGTTTACAAGAGAATTGATGAAATGCTGGAATATTATTTAAGTACAATCTGTATGTCCTTAAAAAAAAAACACTCATGTTCCAAGTATTAATCATAGTTTCAGGTACTGGAATATATGTTTATAATGATAGTTGCTAAGGCAAGGGGCCTTTACATATATATCTTCACAGCTTTGAAATACTGGCATTCTTCAAATTATCCATTCAGTTACATAAGTAAGAAATCAGGCTATTTCTAAACTACTTCACGCTCTGCTACTATGCTCTGTATATGCCAGCTCTGAAAATTTTCTCTACTGTTAGCAGATTCGTTGTTCTAGGGCCAACATCTTAGCTGGGATTGTTTCGTTTGACCAACACAGTGTTGTATTGGGTTGGCCAAAAAGTCCATTACATGTTTTCTGTACAACAGCTCTAGTAATGCTTAGTTGTCTTTAACTTCCTTCAAAACAATGTTGTTAGATTGTATTGTGACAGCTGTCATATCAGCATGCATTTAAAAAAACTTATGAAAATTGGTGAATAGGGTAGAGGCTGTCTTTCATTTGTAAGGTGGTTAGTCAGTTTTGTTGAATGAATAAATGAGATTCTTTGATGAGGGAATCCAAAGCACTAATCACTGGAGATCTAAGGGAAAAACATTTTTTATTTCATCATGATTGTAATTTTCCATGTAATCTTTGGAATTGAATTCATGACAGTTTTCTTTCCCAAACTTAGAAAGACACATCAGATTATTGCTAATAATAATCCATAAAGTTTTGTGTGTTCTGTGTAGCAACTGCAAGAGGAATTAAATAAAAACCTATTTGACAGTCTAATAAAATTTCTGCAAAAGTCTCATTCTGGATTCCAGAAGAATTCAAGAGACTGGGGCTGTCAAATAAAACTCAGAGAAATTCCAACTGCTGCTCTTATTCTAGGTATGTACATGTTTGTTTTCTTAAATTGGTGGTTTTGTTGTTGAGAATAGTAGGGAATAATTTATAGAATTAAACCGATTATAGTTTGTTGGGCATACTTTCAAAACCAGTAAAAGTTCCTTATACTGGTCATGCATTCATGAATTTAAAAAAATAGATTTGGATTAGCTAGTATCTTCCAAATTTTTGTCTAAAAAATGATGGGGAAATATATTTGTGTTACTCTTTTCTTGGTTAGTTATTTTATGAAAATACATGAGATTTGAATTTGGTAGTAAAGAAGCCAGCAGTATATTAATATATTTTATTTTAATATCTTTTTATCATCTCTTCATTGCAATTACTCTGTGACCTTAATTTTATTTCCCTGTTCGTAGTTTTTTTAATCTTGGATAGTTATATTATATTGTATTAATAGCGATTGTTTAAAAGGCAGTCTGGATGAATTATATGTAAATTGCTTTCAGACTGCAGGTTTAAATTTCTTAGTTACTTAAATTTCCATCATTAACATTCCATTTTAACCAAACATCTGGATTGTAGGTAATGGAAAATTTTTCTTTGGAATATTAGTGAATTTTCTTCATTCCTTCTGAAAAGAAAATTGAATATATTTGGATTTCTAATATACTCTTAAGTGTACTTTCAATATGATATTTATTCAGAGTTTGTTACACTAGTAGGATCTGAGATAAGAAATTCTTTAGTCTAATACTGCCTAATACTATTCATTATCTACTTGATATTCAGGACAGTATTTCTCAAATTTTAATATACCTACCAATAACCTCTATGGGATCTTAGTAAATGAAAGCTTTCACTAATAGGTCTGGGGTAGGGCCTGAAACTCTGCATTTCTAACAGGCCTGCAGCTAATGCCTATGCTAGTGATCCTGGGACCACTCTGAATAAGACTCTGGAATGATTTATAATGCTGTGGACCAGCTTTTCAGTGCAGCCTGTCACTTAATTTCAAATCCCCTTCCATTATGGGTGAGGAACTGATGGCTGGCTTGGCCTGTTTCCTGCTTCCTGTACTGCCACGTTACAGCAATTGCAGGTAGAATGGGAGAAACACAGTCAAGAGGCCTGGCTGATAGATTGTTGTGAGAGCACTGTTTAAATCCCTTTTCTGCCTTCTGCCAAAGTAGGAAGGAAGCTAATGGAAATCATGTGTTTCAAAGTCAGAGGTTTGAGGAGAACATTTTTTCAGTTAAAGATGCTGATTATCTTGTTTCTAGTAGACCGTTCCACTGTCTTAAGGCACATAGTGTTAAATAGCTTATAAATCCAGTCAGACAAGATAAGCCAGTGTTTAATAAACTCCTAAATGTGTTCAAAGATGTAGTATCACAGTCACAGATCATAATGCATGCTCAGAATATCATTTTGATACTTAAAAAAAATCT
This sequence comes from Carollia perspicillata, assembly GCA_004027735.1. Classification (NCBI taxonomy): domain Eukaryota; kingdom Metazoa; phylum Chordata; class Mammalia; order Chiroptera; family Phyllostomidae; genus Carollia; species Carollia perspicillata. The sequence goes on from PVKM010000201.1 coordinate 92,641, forward strand.
CAAAGATACTTAAGTGTAATTGCACATTTTCTGTTTTCTAAAATGTATATGGTCTATTTATTTATTTTAGTGTGTGTCCATTTAAAAATAGCCTGCCAACATTTTTATGTGTTGGCTCTCATAGAAAAAAAATGTTGATTATTGGTGGTGGCCTGGATGATTCGGAACCTTTTCTGTTAAGCAGTTGAAGTTTTATAGGTGCAAGTCTCAAGTAGTTTCAAGGTGTCTGCTGCTGGCATCTGCCTAAGTTCCAAAGCACTTTCTAGAAATCACAGATTGTGACGTTAGGGAAGTTACCCGTTAACAGGATTTTTTCCAGATTATGCGGGGAAATTTTCACTCATCTCCGATAACTGTGCAGAACTCTAAAATTCTGATTTGTGGAAGTGAGAGTCAGGGTTTTGTAAATACCTAAAGGACGTAAAATTATCAATTGTTTTTAGGCTCTTTTCCTTGGAAATTAGTTCAGTGTACACTTTACCTATTATGTTATTTACTACTGTGATCATAAATAATATTACTGATTGGATTTTCCCCAGTTGTTAAGTGAGGATCACAGTAAGGCTGGAATCTATAATCCTTATTTTTGAATAATTATTTTAAAGAGTTATTTGTGAATGTGACAGAGGAATGAAATTATTCCTAAGATGTTCTCAAGGGTAAACTGCATATCCCTAGTAATTTTTTAAAAGATTTTTATTTATTTATTTATTTTTAGAGGTGAAGGGAGGGAGAAAGAGAGGGAGAGAAACATCAATGTGTGGTTGCCTCTCCCATGCCCCCACTGGGAACCTGGCCTGCAACCCAGGTGTGTACCCTGACTGGGAATCAAACCTGCAATCCTTTGGTTTGAAGGCCTGTGCTCAATCCACTGAGCTATACCACCCAGGCCCTAGTAATTTTGTAAAAAAGACAATTTGTGCTAAATACCTTTCCTAACAAATAAGTATAGTGTGTGCCTCTAGATAGCTGTTATCACTGGAGATCTCTTCATTTATGCAGTGTGTTTTTTTTTGGTTTCTGTTATTATCATGTTGTAATATATTTTCAGTTTAGCAATTCACTTAGTTAAATAGCTTTTGTTGTTAAATTATTAATAAAAATTGTGGTATAATATGGATGTATAATCCCACAGGTGTGAATGTAACAGATCATGATATAACATTCAGAAGTCTAACAGAAACCCTTCAGAATAATGTCACTCCATATGTAGTCTCATTGCAAGCCAGAGACTGCCCAGGTGAAGTATAAATGCTTTAATAACCTTGACGAGATGTTACAAATCTCTTTGGTCCTCTCTCCATCTCTCTCTCTGAAGCTTTCCTTATCCCTTTTTATTTACGGGAAGAGTATGCCACTGCATTTTGGCAGGGTGAAGTTTAGTGCCTCCCAGAACAGCCTTGACTGTTGTAGAACTCTGACACTTTATTCCAGCCCTGCCCCTGCCATAGCTGCTTCACTGCCATTAATCGTCCAGGCATTTTAAGTTGGAAGGTTTGGCACAGGAGCTGATAACTGAGAAATTGGGAGTTCTTATTTCGTCCAACAGAGAATAGACTACATCGGCTCGTGTTTATAGCCTCAAGTCATCTTACTGTCCCACTCTGAAAGGCCACCATGAGTAAAAACAGTCCATTGCCAGAGCTTACCTTGGGTATCTGAAGCCATTCAATCATAAAGGATGTGGAAACTAGTAGAGTAAAATGTGCTTAAAGTGGGCTGATGTATTTCTGTGCTTTATATTACTTTCATATTCATAAACTGATTGGAATGAAAAATCAGTTGTGCAAATGGTACTATTGATCTTTTTTAGGGGCTTTAAAAACCTTTTGATGTCCACAAGTAAATAAAATATATATTACTCATATAATTAACAGTTTTTATATTTATACATTTGTTTAGGTAATATTTTTATTATAGACAATGCACATAAAGTTTGGCCTAGTGTTAGTATCATTTAATGAAATTTAAATATTAAGGAAAAGATACTAGTGAACATTCATAGGCAATATGTTAAATGATATGATAGTTAATCTTAAGTATAGAAAAACACATTTTACTTAAATAATATAATCTGCTGATCAAGAAGTTTCAGTTGTGAACTTCTGGCCAAGATGGAGGTATAGATAGACACACTGTGTTTCCTCTCACACCTAAAAGAAGGACAACAACAAATTTAAAAACAAAAAACCAGAACTATCAGAAAATCGAACTGAATGGAAGTCTGACAGCCAAGGAGTTAAAGAAGAAACATTCATCTGGACCAATAGGAGGGGCAGAGATGGGCAGCCGGGTGGAGAGAATTTGCAACAAAGTGGTGATTGGAGGACTGGGGCAGGCAAGGCAATGGCTGACAGACAGGTCGGTCCCACATTCATGTGCAGATAAACCAGGAGGAACAACTTGGGAGTGAGATAGACCAAGCAACCCAGTGTTCAAGCACGAGGAAATAAACCCTCAGACCTCTCATTGAAAATACCTGTGGGGGTTGAGGTGGCAGTGGGAGAAACTCCCAGCCTCACAGGACAGTTTGTTGGAGAGACCCACAGAGTCCTAGAATGTACACAAACCCACCCACCTGGGAATTAGCACCAGAAGGGCCCAATTTGCTTGTGGGTAGTGGGGGAAGTGACTGAAAACCAGCAGAGAGCTGAACAAGCGGCATTGTTCCCTCTTAGACACCTCCCTCACAAACAACTTCACAACATAGCAACGTGGGTTGCCCTGCCCTGCCCTGGTGAACACCTAAGGCTCCGTCCCTTACTACGTAGCAGGCGTGCTGCTGAGACAAAAAAAAAATGACCCAAATGAAAGAACAGATAAAAGCTCCAGAAAAAAATACAACTAAGTGATGAAGAGATAGCCAACCTATCAGATGCATAGTTCAAAACACTGGTAATCAGGGTGCTCACAGAATTGGTTGTATATGGTCGCAAATTAGAGGGAAAAATGAAGGCCCTGCTAAGTGAAATAAAGGAAAATGTGCAGGGAACCAACAGTGACGGGAAGGAAACTGGGACTCAGGTCAACAGTGTAGACCACAAGGAAGAAAGAAATGCTCAACCAGAACAGAATGAAGAAACAAGAATTCAAAAAGTGAGGAGAGGCTTAGGAACCTCCAGGACATCTTTAAACGTTCCAACATCTGAATCAGGTACCAGAAGGAGAAGAGGAAGAGCAAGAAGTTGAAAACATGAACAAATAGTGAAGGAGAACTTCCCCAATCTGGAAGTTCAGCGCTTCCCCAGGAAGCTCAGAGAGTCCCAAAGAAGTTGGACCCAAGGAGGAACACATCAAGGCACATCATAATTGCATTACCCAAGATTAAAGAGAAGGAGAGAATCTTAAGAGCAACAAGAGAAAAGGAGACAGTTATCTACAAAGGAGTTCCCATCAGAGTGTCAGCTGATTTTTCAAACCTTGGAGGCAAGAAAGGGCTGGAAAGAAGTATTCAAAGTCATGAAAGGAAAGGACCTCCATTCAAGATTGCTCTATCCAGCAAAGCTATCATTTAGAATGGAAGGGCAGATAAACTGCTTCCTAGATAAGGTCAAGTTAAAGGAATTGATCATCACCAAGTCCTTGTATGAAATGTTAAAGGGGTTTATCTAAGAAAAAAGATAAAAAATATTAATAGTAAAATGACAACAAACTCATAGTTATTAACAACTAAACCTAAAACAAAAACAAAGTAAGCAAACAACTAGAACAGTAACAGAATCACAGAAACGGGGATGACATGGAGAGTTATCAGTGGGGGAGTGTGAGGGGCAGAGTGGGGGAAAAGGTACAGAGAATAAGAAGCACAAACGGTGGGTACAGAATAGATAGGGGGAGGTTAAGAATAGTATAGGAAATGTAGAAACCAAAGAACGTATATGTATGACCATAGACATGAACTAAAGGGGGGGAATGTGGGGATGGGAGAGGGTGTTCAGGGCAGAGGGGAATAAACGGGAAAATGGGACAACTAATAGCATAATCAGTAAAATAAAAAGTGTCAGTTTTATACTGGATTGCTTTAAGGGGAGATAAGATTTCTTTTATATTCTGCAGATATGAAACACTTTTTGCATAAGCTATTCTCACAGTTGATGGACTGCCATGTAGATGTGGAATCTGAAGAGCAGGAAAAAGATATCCAAAAAAAGATACATTGTTCAATGGAGTCTCTTTCCAGTTGGTATATGAATGTCACACAGGTAAATGTAAACTGACCGTTTTCTCCCAGGAAATTGGTATATGATTGGAGAGGCTTGGAATTATATTAAGTATAGTATTGTTTTGTTCTAATAAGGATGTGCTTATACAGCACCAGCTATTAATTTAATGGTAGCTCTTGTGTTTCCTAAGGCTACTAGAATTTAGAAGTATTCTTTTATCAGTATGCAGCCTACTTCCTGATAAAAGTTTAGGTTCCTACACGACCATTTTATTTGTGAGAGGATATCTTCTAGTGACAAAAACAGTATCTGAAATTGGTTTCCTTGCAGATTTTGTCTCTATAACAATGGCTGTAAGGTTAATAGAATCATGCTGTATCTACTGTCCCCTTAGTATGATGAGAAATAGCCATACATATATTTTTTAAGAATCTAATTTGTTCCATGTTTAGAATTCTTAGGGAGTAAATGCACTCTAAGTAAAGTGTATTCAATAAAAAGAAGTTCCATTCTACCATGTTAGTCTCTGGTGAAAATGATTAACTGAGTGATTCATGGGTTGCAGCACCATATACCACGTCCTTAGTTTATGATGCTGTGTAGCCAGATAGTATGGGACGAAATACTGTAGAGATATTTTTATTTTATTTAACGTATTTATTTTTTTAGAAGGAGAGGGAGGGAGAAAGAGAACATCAATGTGTGGTTGCCTGTCATGCATCCTCTATTAGAGACCTTGCCTGCAACCCAGGCATGTGCTCTGACTAGGAATCGAACCAGTGACCCTTTGGTTTGCAGTTTGGCACTCAAGCCACTGAGCTATGCCAGCCAGGGCTGTAATGATGTTTTTTGATGAATATATTTGCTGAAGTAATCATAAGTGAGGTTACCTTTTACAATATGTAGGTATTAAACTGGGTCTAATGCTTATTATCATATCTTAATTTGATACAGAATTTTAGATCTTGTAGAAATCAAATGCTACGTGCAATTTAAACATTGGGACTGGACTAGATGAGATTTAAGGTGCTTTTCAACTTGAAATTTCACAGTAGCAGAGCAGTTTTATTCATTGTGCTTTTTAATTAAAAATACTAATTCTTTAAGACAAATTATGATATTCCATCAACAGAACATTCAGTTTTATACAGAATGTTTTCTCATGCTTTTTTGTCATTTTTTCCAGATAGCAGAAAATATAAATATTTCATATTAATATATGAAATATATTAGTCTCTGGTGAAAATGATTAACTGAGTGATTCATGGGTTGCAGCACCATAAAACCACGTCCTTAGTTTATGGTGCTGTGTAGCCAGATAGTATAGGATGAAATACTGTAGAGATATGTATGTAATATTCATATGAAATATATTTCTATTTCATATAAATTACTTGACAGATTTTGCTGAACCTTTTTTTCTTGGTTATTATTCCTATGTTAGACAGAAAGATTGTGCTAATAACTCTTAGAATGAGTTTCTATTTATTACGTGGGGAAATAAAAAACCAGTTACTGTGAAATGTAAAGGGAGCTAGATCGACATGTGTAGCATTATTTGGTTGGTAAGGCTTACTTTTAACTCCTTCTTTCCACAATGGCTTCACAGAAGACAGACCCAGAAAAGACAGGGAAAAAGAGGACTTCCTCTAGCCAGTGGCAGTCTCCTCCTGTTGTGCTTATCTTAAAGGATATGGAAAGCTTCACCACAAAAGTACTACAAGACTTCATAATTATCAGCAGGTAGATGACATACCACCTGTCTTTTGTGCAAAATTTCTTTTATTAAGAAAACATACAATGTTTAACTTAAAAAAAAAACAACCTTTTTTTCAAAGAAAACAAATTGTAGTTTTATCCTTATTTTAATACCAAATGGGTGGAAACCAGGATGATTTCAAATTTCTTATAATTAAATGAATGTTTAAAGACCTCCTATCAGATTTTCATTTGCTTTTTGAACAATGAATGAGAATCAGAAGACAAAAATTAGCCAATTTTAAGTTAGCACGGTAAGGCAGTATAGAATATAGTTTCTTTCACCAAGATTGTCTGTCTCTTACTTGCTCATTAAATATATAAACTACTGCACATTGCAATATTATTGTCAGATCTTACTTTCTGTTACCTATCCACCCTCAGAAGTTTTGAGTTAGCTCTACTGAGAAAGAACATTTTCTAAAAAACATTATTTTATATAATGAGAATCTACTTCCATGATCTCATTGGATCTTTAAGGAGATCCTGTGAGACTCAGAATTGAAGTAGCTAACTCTTATTTTAAAATCCAGTAACAAGCATTACCCATGGTACATTTTTGTGTTTTTTTTTAAAGATTTTATTTATATTTTTCATAGGGGAAGGGAGGGAGAGAAACATTGATGGGTTGCCTCTTGCACACCCTCTACCAAGGACCTGGCCTCCAACCTGGCATGTACCCAGACTGGGAATTGAACTGGTGACCTTTCAGTTTACAGGCCTGAACTCAGTCCATGGAGCTACATCAGCCAGGGCTTGTAGCCGTAACTATTAAGCAAGTTAACATACTGAAGAAAACAAAATAAACTATATCTTTAAAATGTACCATGGGATACCCTGGCTGGTGTGGCTCCGTGGATTGAGCGTTGTCCTGCAAACTGAAAGGTTGCCACTTTGATTCCTGGTCAGGGCACGTGACTGGGTTGTGGGCCAGGTCCTTGATTGGGGGCATGCAAGAGGCAACCCATCGATGTTTCTTCTCCTCTCTCTCAAATGTAAAAATAAATAAAATCTCTAAAATAATAGTTATGGCTATATTTGCCTTAAATCCATATTGTTATAGTTTACGTATATACTTACTATTCCTATTTTGATGGTGTCTTTTCCCCCTATTTTTAAATTAAGATTTCTAGATCCTAAGACTTTTCTTAATGCTAATACTGAACTCCTTAACATGCTAGAAAAATGTACACAGTACAGAACAGTGACAGAAAAGGTCTATTTGTATGGAGCTCAGTCTTGTGACTGCTTTTACCATCAAAGGTGAGGGAAAAACTTAAAACCGTAACGGAGTCCTTTACTCCTATGAAGGTGGAACTCCGGCTAATAGCTAATAGGAGGGAGCTAGTGAAATCACCAGCCAGGATGCACAGGACTGACCTGCAGTAGCTCTCAAAGGGAGGACTGTTTTACTCCGTGGAAGTCATTCGTGTTCCTACTGGTGATGCTAAGAACCAGTTATGTTCAGCCCTGCCCACGTGGCTCAGTTAGTTGAATGTCATCCCATGCACCAACTGTTTCTATGTTACTTTAACAGAGGAAAATCAGTGACCTAGCAAATTTTAATATCTAGAATGATACTCCTTGCCAATGTCTTATAAAGCAGACATAAAAATAAAGGTCTTATTGTGAAATGATACATTGAAATATATTTGTTGAAGAAATCCCACTCTTGTATTTTTTTTTTAAACTAGTCAACATCTACATGAATTTCCACTAATACTCATTTTTGGAATTGCCACATCACCTATTATCATCCATCGGTTGCTTCCTCATGCGGTATCATCTCTGTTGTGTATAGAAATATTCCAGTCTTTGTCTTGCAAGGAGCACCTGACTACAGTACTTGATAAGGTAAAAAGAAAAAAATTTACCAGTGAGATAGGATGAAAAGAAAACTGCCAAAAATAGGTTATAAATATAAATGTTAATGATAAATTTCTACATCTCTTCAAAGTATGATATTGGACTAGATATTCCTTCACATTTGTTAATACTTTTATTTAATGGTTTTATAGTGGTATAGTATTGCTGTCAATATTTATGAAAATATAAGATAAAGTGTAAAGTTTATAAAAATGATACCAATCTGTAGCTATCAATCAGTTATTACTGAATGGATTTTTTTTATTTTTGTAAGAGGGGAAGGGAGGAAGAGAGCAAGGAAGAAAAACATTAGTCGGTTGCCTGACACACCCCAACCAGGGATGGAACCCGCAACCTAGGCATGTACTGTGACTGGGAATGAAACCAGCAACATTTTGCTCTGCTGGACGATGCTCAACCAACTGAGCATGCTAGTCAGGGCATTAAAAATTTTTTGCAGAAGTTAATGACTTCCTGGTAACAATAACAATGTTTTGACTACATTTAGTATTAAATGATTTGAAGTTTTTAGTGAGCTCTTTCCTGTCATGCTGATGATGTTTTCCCAGACCATGGATTCTCTTTTTACCTAAATAGAATACAGTCTTTACTATTGACCTTTCACAAATTGTTGCTCGACTCAGCTTCTTTAAGATATGCTTTATGTTGCTTGTGTCAGGTAAACTAATGACAACCTTCCCTTTATTTACTAACCACTTCTACATTTTTTCCCATAAAGATAGTATCCATTGGTTTACTGACATTTTAGGGAAATTTTTTCCAGCTATAGTATTTAAAATTGCTTCGTTGTAGCCAAGTTCAGCTGGTGTTCTATAACCATGCTTCTGTTTAAAGAGCCTAGTATGACTTCATTTTCAGATGTAAAATCTTCACTATAGGCCATTGAAAATTAGCTGAATAATACAAATTCCGCTACTTTATATTTTGTAAATAGACATTTGTTAATTTGGGGTTTTTGACATAATAGTACATAAGGTGTACTGTTCATTATTATGTATTAGTAGGGATAAAAGAAATCAGATAACAGGAATTGCCAAAGCCTGCGGCTTCTGTGGCTTCTGATGGGAGGACGGGAGTTATGTGGTTGATGGGCAGTACTTTTTAAAATTAGGAATTAGGTAGAGGATGATGAACATCTTTGATTCTGAACATGTGTGAATATGAATAGCTTCTTTGTTGTTTTTACTGTTGTGTAAATTAATTTAAAATTTTAGTTGATGTTTGATCTGAAAAACCTAGCTGTTGTTATAGCTTTCATAGTGTCACAGTCTCATTCTTTGCCTCATTATTTATACTTCATATTTATGAAGAGTAAAGACTAACAAGGGGTGTGTCCTACCCCCATTTATCTCTTTTCAGCTACTTCTTACAACTCGGTTTCCCTTTAAGCTGAGTGAAAAAGTGTTACAGATTTTGATCAGCATCTTTTTGTATTATGATTTCTCAATTCAGAACTTTATAAAAGGACTTCAGGTAAGAAGACACTAATGAGTTTGAAAATTCACAACCTGATTCTCAGTAATTCGCATGTTATTTCAAATTGACTAGTGTGATATTTAAGGCATTTTAAATGCCAAACTCTAAAATAAGTAAATTCAAGTTATATTATTCTAAGTTCTACCATTGCTTTGTTACCTTGCAGCAAAAATACAGAGAATACACTAATTGGATATTAAAATGAAAAAAGGCCTCCCTCTATTCCAGTGATTCTTAACCATGTTAGGGGAGGTGGGAGGGACCTTTTTTAAGAATCTGATGAAAGCTTATGGACTTTTTACCTAGGGAATATTATATATAAAGGGTCAATGAACTTGTTTTGTAAAGCACTAGATACTAAATATTCTTGGCTTTACATGTTGCATATGGTTTCTGTTGCATATTCTTTGTTTTGTTTTCTTTTTTTTTTTAAATAACCCTTTAAAGATGTAAAAAACATTCCTGGGTCATGTAAAAATAGGCTGTGAGTTATAGTTAGCTGTCCCCTGCACATATGTGTGTGTTTATTTATACTTATTCCTAATACATTGAGAATGTATTTTCACTAAGGTTTCATGAATTGACACAAAAAATCCACGAACCTAACTTCATAACATCTGTTGTAAACTAACAATGGACCCCATTATTCTGTTGTTTAAAACCTATTATTTCCCTTTTTTGGCAAGTACCTAAAATACGTTAGCAAAGTGTAGTCATTGTGAACACATGTCAGTTGTTAAATTGATTACAACCTGTATATTAGTAACCTTCAATACAAAAGTGCAGTGTACTACCTTATGTTTATGTACTTCCTAGATGATTATAAATTACTTTCATAGGTACCCTTCTTCCACAGAAAACACTGTAGTTGTCTGTTACAGCTAATATGTCTTTTTTTTTACAATTTAGATTTTTTTTGAAAATCCTCACCCAAGGGTATATTTATTGATTTTAGAGAGAGAAACATCAATGTGAGAAAGAAACAATTGGTGTATGGGAAGACACTCTGACCAACTGAGCAACTGGGCCAGGGCTCAATTTAGATTTTTTTTAAAAAAATATTTTCAAGCAAGAAAATATTTACCTTAGCAGTATGTGAGATTAAATGATACTGAGCTATAACAACTTCTAATTTACTTCTTACTCATTTTTTACTTACTCATAAGTATTTATCAAGAGCCTACTGAAAACCAAACACTATGTTGAGCCCTGGACGTACAGAGGACAAAGAAATGTCTGCCTTCAGATTGCTCGTAGCTTCATGAAGGAGGTGGAGGAGTACACATGCATTTGTAGTTTTGAGTCAGTGCTATGAAAGAAACATCCCTGGAGATTCTGTAGGAGAACAGGAGTGTCTCCTAAGGGAGAAGAGCTGGCCAGGTCAGAACTGGAAGAGTATTCCAAGCAAAGGCAATAAGAGGGGGAGACAGAGCTATCAGAGGTCTGTTGCAGTGATCTAGACACGATATGACAAGGTCTAAACTAAGGTAGTGATAGTGGGACCAGAGAGGAGGAACCAAGTTTGAGGACGAGTTAGAAACAACAGAACTTGGTGACTAAGTGGATGATGGGATGTGTAAGAGAGGAGCATAAGTGACAGATAGATACACAGGTTCTAGTTTGGGCAGGTGGATTGGAGGTTGGTACCATTTATTAAGTGTACATGTTAACATGTATCAAAGCCAGTTTGTTAGAAGAGGGTGGGTTTCTTTTTGAATACGTTAATTTAGGGTATGTTGGATATAAAGATATGTCACTGAGGAGAAAGATCTGGACTGGAAGTATTTAGGATTTATCCTTACAAGATAGTAGTTGAAGTCATGTAATGAGGAGGAGGCATCAAGCAGAAGAGTGAGGTAAGTAGTAAGGGTAGACCCCTCAGGTAAACTGACATGTAAGAGCAATAGAAAAGGAGACTAAAAACAAAAGGAAAAAGCCAATAGAAAGCAGAATGTCATGAAAGTCAAGGGAGGAAAGAGTTTTAGGAGATATTAACTAGTCCCAATTACCTTTGAAAAAGTGAGGGGAGAAGAGGACGTTGACCAACTACGTAATCTCTCTGGGTCCCATTTTTCTCATCTGTAAAATAAGATGAATAAGATTGGATGACTTTATAGGTTTCTGATAATTTACTAAGCACCCCCTTTGTGCTAGGCACTTACTCTTTCCTTTGTTTCATTAATATGTATTATTACCCTTAGTTTTGCACATGAAAAAGTAGGCTTAGGTTAAGTGGCTTGGCCAAGTGCACACAGGTAATAAGTGGCAGAACACTCAGACCCTGTTTGTCCAGTTTTCCAGATCGCTGTAAACGTAAGTCCTGATTTCTGTAGCAGGTACAGTAGGGTATGTGATCATTCCACATATGCTTAAGCCCTTCCCACTTGAGGTGGATATGTTAACCAACTTATTAATTGACCCAGATACTGAGAATGCACTTGAACAAAATAGGTGGGTGATACTGGTCCTTACTGCATTTATAGCTCTACTCTAGCTCATGTGACTTACTTCTATTCTTCCTTCCCAGGAAATTCCTTATCATGTTTGATTTTCATTTTTCTCATGTTTGAAAAGTGGTATTAACCTTAAAATAAATATTATCACATTAATATAATTGGAAAATATAGAAATAAGATTTCTGTGGAAATACAGAAATAAGATTTCTCTAGAAGTAAGATTATGTTAATATATGCAAAGATAATTTAGTACTTGCCATGAGCTAAATTGTAGTTGTTTCTGAGTTAGGCTGGCCTGTTGCCTTGCAGCCTCCTTATCCTTCCTCCAGCGTGGGCTGTTTGGAGGATTTTTTGTAGCCTTGGGTTTCTGATCCTTAGTTCTGTAGGCTCAGAAATGACCAATTTACCCAGGAAGGATCAAGCTCAGATACCTTAAGGATAATCTATAAACTAGCATGTTAATTTATTAATTTGTGATGGGGAATGATATTTTGCAGTGATCAGAATGTGTTTTATCTAGTATGTAGGGAATTGTCTCTCCAGTATCAAGGTATCTGGAAAAACCAAACTGGTCATGAGGAGGTTGCTTAGAGTCAACGTTTTTAACATTTGGAGAGTTAGGAGATCTATCTTACCAGTTATAGTAGAATCTGGAAAATCATTTTCCCTTACACTATGGAGACCACAGCATTCTAGTTACTAGAATACTCATGTCTATCAGACACTATACTATGTGTTCCTCCATGTAGTAAAACTGAATTTAAAAAATACATTTTCTTTAGCCATCCTCATTTTCCACTGTTTTTATTAGTAGGGAAAGCTTCTACCATTGTAACATTTTTATTTATTTTAGCAGACCAGTTTTTACAATGACTTTAGATTGGTATTTTCTTATGAGTTTTGGGGCATCAATTAGAACCTTAGGTCACACCTCAGTCCCATCACCACTACGTTTATTGTTCTGTTAATGTAAGTGAGATTCTTCTGAAACTAGCTAATTTATCTATTTATATTAGTTTCTTTTAGTTTATACTTCAGAGATTATAATATTCTGACCGTGTCCACAAAATGGGGCCTTGGGTATATAGCCATTTATGTACCATTTGCAGTTATTGGTGACATTAGGTATATTAGTTCATAAATACTTCTGCTGTTTTTTTAAACTGCAAAATTGGGCAGAAGATTTACTGCCAAAATATAATGAATATATTTAATCTTTATATTTTTTTCAGCTTTCTCTATTAGAACATTTCTATTCCCAGCCCCTTAGTGTTCTGTGCTGTAATCTCCCAGAAGCCAAGGGAAGAATAAATTTTTTATCTGATAATCAATGTGAAAACATCCGACGTCTTCCATCATTTAGGAGGTAAAGAAAAGAAATACATATTTAGAATGTCTTATAGTAGAGTTTGGGGCAAAACAAATGCTCTCAGATCCAGCTATTTTTGAAGAGAAAAGGAAAAGTAATTTTAATTTTTTAGATCATATTAAAACCCTTTTGTTTTTAATTGTGAGATTTCTGTGTTGGATTTGAAAATTTGGCATAAAGAAAAATACTTTTACAAGAGGACATAGTTTATAGCTTTCCAAAGCTGCTTTTTTATAAATAACGTTTTCTGTTTCTGGAGTTTCTGTTCTTTGTTTATGTAGACCCTCCAGATGGTGAACTGTGGCTGATTTACAGAATTAAAAATTACTGCAAACCGTCACTGTCATCTTGAATTTATTGTTGGAAAGAAATGAAAGCATGTGACCCCCCAGTCTGGGTATTTCTTTTTTCCCATATGCTAGTCAGATATTTAGAATATTTAATTCTCTCTTTTTGTGTATGGTATGGTAAATATTTTAGGTACGTGGAAAAGCAAGCTGCAGAAAAGCAAGTTGCACTGTTGACCAATGAGAGATTTTTGAAGGTAGGAGTGCGGATGTATTTACTCTGTTTTATTCTCTTTGTTTTCTTCATTAAAAAGAATCTGCATGTAGTATTTATTGAGTTAATTTTATAAAATATATCTGTACATCCTAATATCCTTTGCAGAATGAAGTAGTAGGTCTTGGTAATCATATAGGAATATGACTACTAAAGATAACACACAACCTCCTCTAAGAGATAAGACTTTTTTATTGAGGAAAATACTAACTAGAATATTAGATTTCTCCTATGGTATATTTTGAAAACACTTTTAGATCTCGGCTTTCTTTCCACATGACAGTTTTAGAATCTGCAGGCAATTTTATTTTAATATACTTTTAAAGGTTGTCATAAATAAAAGCACATAGAAGCTATGTAGCTTTGGGACCCATTACTAAGGTGGTATTGATTTGATAAAATGTTATATATTGATAATATAATGCCATGAAAGAAGTAATGAGCTTAAAACGTTATGAATTAGCCAGACAACTTAGGGATAATCAAAAGAAGTTTTGTTTTTTTTTTTTTTTCCTTGAAAAAAATAATCCTTGAACATGGTACGTAATTCAGAAGGCTAAGGTAATATCTGCTCTCTTTCCCTCCCTGGTTACAGCCAATGTTACTAGTTTCTTATATATCATTCTAGAGATAGTCTTCACATATACAAGTAATTGTATATATTATGGGGGTTCCTTCCCCAGTCTAACAGAAATAAATGTATTACATACACTGTTCTGCACCATGTCCTGTTTTGCACCTGATCTAGGAAATCATTACATAACAGTAATAAAAATTGGCATAATACTTTATTGAATGAATACACCTTTATTTTATTTTACGAGTCTCTTACTGATGGACAATTAGAAATTCATAATGTCACACTTATTTTTATATTCTTCATGCCCTTTTTAGGGAAAACTTGTTAGAAAATTATGATAAAATTAAGATGGCATCAAAGTTAAGCCCTGGTGCTATGTGTGAGTTTTACGTATTTTCAAATTTTGAATTAAAGAATGTTAGTTCTCAGAGGGCATGCATTCGGTATAGTTCTAAATACTGATTTACCTACTTACTGATTTACCTTTTGTAAATTCTCAAAAAATATTGAGAATGGGCTTATTTTGAGATACAATTGACATACGACATTACAGTGAAGAATAGCTTTTATTAAATATTATTTCTAATGCAGAATCCACACTGGACCTTAATATAAAATTACCTCTAGATTGAGTTTTAATAATCTCTGTAGCCTTTTCAGAGCAGTATAGGTAGTCCTCAAACCCTAATGCAGGTTATTTAGTAGAGAGGACATTTAAGAACCACTGGAAAAGGATATGTGAGTATTCACTGAAGTCTTCTAAAATCAGATAGAATAGCTCTGCTGAGTGAGGTAGTTGCCAAGTGCATTTCCAGCTAGAATTTTCTGTCAAGAGTATATTTTCAGAAAGCAGGAATAGATTTTTTTAAAGAGTACCTTTAACTATTGAGATGATAAAGAGAGAGAATGTCTAGCCCAACTAATCTCTGCTTCTCAGTAACTTTTTGTGTATTTTCTAAGCATTTATTTCTACTATGCTTGTTCTTGTTGCATTTATTAACTTGTTGGTTATCTTTGTCATATTCATTTTAAGGCTTTATGTGTTGTCAATTAAAGGTGTATTTTCTTGAGACTTACATATTGGAGTCAAAACGATTAGTACCTTACTCTGAAAAAGTTATCTGCAGGCCACCTGATGAATTCAAAGGACAGAAGATGTCTGTGAAAAAAAATGAATATGTCTGTTGATTATTCTAGTGTAGAGTGAGAGTGTCTTTGAATATTTTATTATTATAATGCTTTATTTTTTAATAATTTTGTTTTGAAATACACGATAATCAGTTTTATGTGTATTTTACCACAATTTTAAAAATTGGAAAAAACTTCACATTATAATATGGTGCTGCATGATATGGGGAAAAATCCTTAGTTTGAACTCAGAAATTTGCATTTGTACTGCAGCTACTCAAGAGCTACGTGTACTCACCCTATTTAAACCTCTATTTCCTTATCTATAAAATTGGATAATAATTCCCAGTATAATTTTCTCATAGGTTTAGTGGTTAAGTCTGCTCAGCAAGTGAGAGTGAGTTAAAAACAAATATAACTAAAACTTTTATAAATGTAAATCATACTGCTACTATTTATTTTTCACTATAATAAAAATTAAGATACCAATATGAATGCAGTTTTATATATTATATATTCTGTTTTATATACTGTACATAATATATAAAAATATTTTGCTATGTAGTCATATAGATTATATAGTTAAATAGACATGCCTGCTATTAGAGTTTTAATATTTTTACCTAGTTTCTACACTCAGAGTTCTGACAAAGAGCTCAAAATTTATTCCAGAGAAATATATACTCTTTATGTCTGGACTGTTTCTGCCCTATTTAAATCTACTTCCCTCTCTACTCTGATGAACTGAACCAGTGGTTCACAAATCAAAATCACTTGGAGGGCTTGTTAAAACAGATATCTGGGCTCCATCCCAGAGTTTCTGGGTTTATAGCTCTTCATTTCTAGCAGGGTTCCAGGTAATGCTGACACTATTGGTCTAGAGACCATTCTTTGAGAACTACTGAACTAGATTGATTCCCTAGAAGGGAATGTTGTTTATCTTTCCCTTACCTTATTTCCTTAAGTGTACAACTAATCTGTGAAATCCCAGCCTAAACGACTGATTCATCTTAACTATCCTCTGGACTCAAGATGTTTAAAAAAACCTTCAACTCCCTTAAAATTATGGACCTTTAGTTTATCAAATACTGGCTTAAAACTGTATGCCAACTTTGTGTTTTATAACTTAAGGACTGGGCTTTTTGAGAATGTACTTTTAAATTTAAAAATTCAGCTGCCCGCCCTGACCATTGTGGTTCAGTTGGTTTTTCATAGTACCACAAAGCGAAAGGTCACTGGTTCGATTCCCAGTCAGGGAACATGCCTGGGTAGTGGGTTCAGTCCCCAGTCCAGGTATATATGAGGGGCAAAGCATGGATGTTTGTCTTGTTCTCTTTCTTCCTCCCTTCCCCTCTCTCTAAAAATAAATAAAATCTTTAAAAAAATTTTTAAGCTGACTAAACCATGTACATTTGTAGAAAATTCACTACAAAGTTTAAATTAAGGTTGGATATTAGAAGGCCATTTACAGCTGATGAAGACGAAGAATTCTGTGCATTTTCTCATTTCTGACTAGTCGGTGCCTTGAATGTACAGTACATCTGGGTACATACAGTGGCAATTGTTAATTGTTGATTGACAATTAACAGTCAAGTCTAGTAAGTTTAAGCAGAAAAAGCTTACACAGCTCCCATTAATCTGAAACTTCTGATGACTCAAGTAGCTTTCAGACCCTTAGAAGAAGTTTAACCAAATAATCTTTAGAGCTTCTTTTGGCTCTAGAATGCTATGATTTTATGTACTTGTTCATTAAACAGGTTGATAGTAATTTTTTTAATGACTGTTTAAGTCGTTTAGATTCCTCATTAAATTTTATTTTAATGCATAGGTTTAATCGAAGATAAATAAATTATTATGTTAGACAACTATAGGTTTTAGGTGAAACAGCAGCAACAGTGACTGGATATTTTTTACCATGTTTTTGCCATATAGTGTTGCTTTAGTAATTAAGCTTTCTATTTTTTTTAACTTAAACCTCTAATTTAAGAAACTGTATTTCATGAGAAATTGAGCAGTCAAAAGAGCCTGAAATAACTTTCAAATTCACTATAATTATGATACAATTTTTGTTATTGCTTATGCCTGAAATTGTGTGTTAAGAAGATTGTGATCTCGTTTTAATTGCATAATTGTCATCATTATTTGATAATAATAATAATAAAAACACTTGGCCTTGAAATGCTGGAGGGGTTTTTTAAATAATGAAAAATTATTTTCCTTCCCATAAGCAAATGTTGTGGGGAAATGGGGGAATATTAACAGCTTTTCCCAATTAGTTCTTTTTATGAATTGCCTCTTGTGAGTCACAGCCACCACATAAGACAGATGTTTTTACATCCCTTAGTGTTGATGAGGGAGTCACAAAATGATTAAGTAATTTGCCTATCTAAAGTGTCACAATTAGCAAATGGAAGATCTGTATTAATATCTAGGCCTGGTGTCAAAGCCCACACACTTTCTGTGACACTTCATTGAAGAATTAGTATAAGGCGAGGAGAAGGTGCCTAAGGTTCTTTATTAGTGTTTGAGAAATCTGAAATGGGTTTTCAAATACTGTGGCAAGGTAATAATGAAAATCACTTGTAGAATGCTTAGAAAATGCTTGGAATGAGGCAGCTTCAGCCTTGTATTCAGGTAGGCAGCACTACATGCTGCTGCTCCAATTAAAGAAAGCGAAGGAAACAACCCCCTTTTCCCCACCAAATACACAAGGTCTGTCCAGAAAAAGTCCAGCCATTGTTAATATAATGAGAATGGTTTGCGTGACATCAATGTGACCTGGCAGCTAAAGAGAGTGGACTGGAATGCGCAAGTGTGAACAATGACGACTTCACTGTACTAGTCAGTGGAGGGTAGTAGAAGCCCTGGAGTGAGCATGTGTACTGTGTGGACATCCCATTCAAAATCACTAAGCGAGTTAGAGCAACAAATCTGCATCAAAATTTTCATTAAGCTTGAACATTCCTCCATGGAAACATTTGGATGATTCAGAAGGCTGTAGCTATAGGCAACTGATGATTGACAGCTTTATCACAAGTTTTTTTGTGAAACATCAAATCACCCAGATGACTCAGTCCCCCCTACAGACCAGATTTGGTGTCCTGCGACTTCTGGCTTTTCCTAAAACCTAAATCACCTTTGAAAGGGAAGAGATATCATACCTTTAGTGAGATTCAGGAAAATGTGATGAGGCAGCTGATAGCAATTGGGAGACCTGTGTGAGGTCCCAAAGTGCTTACATTGAAGGGGACTGAGGTGTCATTGTCCTATGTACAGTGTTTCTTGTACCTTCTTGTACCTTTCTTGTCTCTCTTTTTCATATTACATGGCTGGATACCTTCTGGACAGATCTTGTATGTAGTTATGCCATTGCATAGTTATGTATTATATATATGAAATGTCATTTACATAGACACACACGTATGCACATGCTTTATTTAAAAAAATTTTTTTAAGCAAGTCCCAACACCATAACTTCAATTAGGTCCATTTTAATCCTGGGATTTCTACACCAACATCATCATCTATATTACCAGTAATTGATTTGCTATTCACGTTGATCTGATCTTGTCAGTAGAAGTTAGTTACATTATGCTCAGTATATGTAATGAATTACTAATTCCATATTCTTCATTTAAGACGATCAAGGTATATGTTTTTATTTAAATCTTTTTTTTAAAGTTATTTGGCATGTTTTCAACTGTTTAAAGGCTTAAACTTTATGCTATGTAGAAAACTTAGATTGCCTCCCTCGCAGGTGACAGTTGAAGTTTTATTACTCTGACTAGTTAATGTTTTGTTTCTATGACTGTGCACAACTAGATTTAACATCCATTGAGAGCAGAAAGTACATCTCGAACTCCTTAGAATTGTAACAGAGCATTACTATTAGAAAGAGAACCTGGTTCAGCAAGCTCATTTTACAGATGAAGTACTGCAGCCAAGATAAAGGAAATGAAATATCTGAAGTCACAGAGCAGGGACTTCATTTCACCATTTAGTATGCTTTTGGTGCTTCATGAAAAAAGGCACAAAATTAGTTCATTGGTTTGGTGGAGACCTGCCTCTCCCCTCTGCCCACAACTCTTTTTTCGTTTTGTGTGTGTGTGTGTGTGTGTGTGTGTGTGTGTGTGTGTGTGTGTGTGTGACAAATCTAAAGGGCAAGAGGAAGGGGGAATCTATTAGGAAAAATAATAAAAGAAAAATGGGAAAAAGAAAACAAGGGCAAAACAAACTACCAAGTGTAATCGAACAAGCAAGACTTTAGCCTAGTAGTGTGTTAGAAGTTGGCAGTTCAGCTCCAGACCTTTCACTGAGTTCTTCTCATCTGAACTGTTGGGGCAGGAATACAGAGAACAAAAGGCTGAGACAGATGACAGGCTAGCACTTGTGCCAGCCAAGACCTGGGAGAAAGCTGTGGTTTGGCACACTGTTAGGTAGCTGTAATATGATGTCAAGTGTAGGAAACACTGTCAGCCTTTCCTCATTTTTCCTCAAATGAGACAAAAAGAGTACTTTATCAAGACGATAAGTGAAAGAATATGCTGTGTTCTTGGACAGCTGTCTCTTAATCCTAAAATTCAGTATAACTATCTAACCAGCTTTTACTCAGTAAATTGATTAAAAGGAACAAATTACAAAAATTTACAGTAATTTTTACATTTTAAAAATGTTTTTGAGGTCACTCTTTATCCCTATACATATATTGTAGACACAAGAGTGGTAAGTACTGTGGAAATTAGTAAAGAAATAAATGCAAAAACTAAGCAGCATGACAAATGTAATTCTACCTGATTGTATTTTCTCTACCTGTATTTAAATTTTACATAGCCATTGGGTACTCCTCCAAAGGAAGAAACTAGCTCGGGAAAGATAGAGATAGGCCTTATCAAATGAGTAAACAGTACGCGAATGACTTTTGAGTAAATGACTTTTGAATAAATGCTGTGATTGGAGACAGCAGATTTTAACGTGTATGTTACACATTGACTGGCAACCCACAGACCAATATAAATGTTTTTTTATAAGTTCCATATCGGTTTTTTAAAAATCTGAATCAACATTTACAAATTGAGAAAATTTACATTACAAATTCAAACTTCTGTTTTTGGGAAAATTTGTAAATTTGGCTCACATCCAGCAAGACAATAAGCAGTTGCTCTTATTTAGAAGAGTGACTGAGTATTGGTCTTCATAATTAATGCACTTCCTTATTCAGTAAGTATTTTTTGAGTGCCTTTGTGTGCAAGGCATTAATCTGGATGCTGAGAATACAGAGCTGAGCAAAACAAACAAAAACCCTACCTTCCTGGAGCTTACATGCTGTCAAGTTAAATAGTTAAAATATCAGTGATAATTGTTAAGGAGTAAACCATGAGGGAGAAACGGAAATATGACGTTTGGTGTATATGGGAGTGGGATTGAAATTTTAAATAAGGTAAATTTTGAGTAAAGACCTACAGTTACAGAGCTTGACATGCAGAAACCTGCAGGAAAAGAGTTCCAAACAGTGACAGCAAGTGAAAAGGATCTGAGGTTGAAGCATGTCTGGCATGTTTGAGGAAGAGTAAGGAGGCTGCTGTGTATTTGCTCTGTTTTTTAGAGTAGAGAAATATTTCTGTTCTTATATCTGTATCAAAGATTAGTAAAGGCCAAGAGACGTTCCTGTTTCAGTAACAGAAGAAAGCTTATTTCTTTGGGAAATAAATAGTATTCCTAGGCAAAGTGTATCTCTCTTGAAAAGAATCATCCTAAATACAGTTATGGAATGAAACAGTGGCAGCTATGATTAATGAACAGAAAAGATGCTGGACGAAAAATTTAAATACAGGAAAACAGGATTACTACTTCAACAGGCTTTGCGTGTTCCTAGTGTGATGCTGCTCTACTGTATTAGGTGGGAAATTTTCTCATACATCAGAACCTTCTACAGGCTTGTGTATACAAAAGAATGATCATAAGGCGCAAGGAATTGTTGGCCTGGATCTGTAAAGGCATTTCCAGATATGTGTCTCTGTAAGACAAAGAACTTAAAAAAAATAACTTAGACAACAGATTACATAAAAAAAGCGAAGTTAATCATTTGTGATATATTCTGCTGCAGCTGAGAACGCACATACAAATAAAGTGTAATCTTATGTGGTGATTAGGTTCTAAAGTCAACACATAAGGCGAAGATCTGGAAAGGTCAAAATTACTCTTGTAATTCCCTCAGAAATGTATAACAGATATCCTCTTATTCAGTCCAACATAGCCAGTTTTACTTCCAGTGTTGGAACCAGAAATCCATTTCCTCAGTTGAGCACCAGGTGAAAATAGTTGGCCATGCTATATGAACAAAACAAAGTGTTTTCTGAAATGCCAGAAGTCCACTCAACACAGGGATGTAATCACACAGTGAGAAGTATGAAGGGACTAAGACCATCTGGGAGAAAACAGGTTCCTGTCTCTCTTCTCACACTCCAAGGCACAGTTCCTTGAGTATGCAACATTGCCTACACTTTGAGAAATACTTCTTTTCTCTCCTCATCCAAGGATATTCAGGGACGATGTTATTCAGTTCTACCGTGTCCCTCAGTTACTTGTGCATATAGTTACTCCACAGAATAAAATAACTTGCACTTGTAATAACTAGTCCAAGTAGCATAAAGTATGATTATCACTCAGTAATAGATTCCTTTTTCTCTAGAATGTTCCTCCTGTTTAAAATCTATTTAAGCACTCATCAAGGGAAGCAGTTATTGGCTTTATACAGTCTCTATGTCATAGCTTATAGCTGTGACATGCAACGCTTTTCAGTCTTGTTCATCTCATGGCACACATAAACTAATTAATAAAATTCTGTGGC
The DNA here is from genome assembly GCA_004027735.1 of Carollia perspicillata. NCBI lineage: Eukaryota > Metazoa > Chordata > Mammalia > Chiroptera > Phyllostomidae > Carollia > Carollia perspicillata. Next base: position 114,866 of record PVKM010000201.1, read on the forward strand.
ACCTCAAAAATATATTTGTTGCCATCCTGAGGAAAAAGTAGGCATAATTTTTATTTATTCACACTGGACAGCTATTGTTGTGTTGTCATTTTTTATTTGACAATCTAGGGGAAAAGAGATTAGTGCCCATTACTATACAGTCAGGTACTGAGTGTTTTAAAAATTCTTGTGGCACACCAGCTGAAATTCCTTGGCTTGCAGTCAGTGTAGAATTAAAGGATGATCTCCCAGTGGTGGTTAAAGTATTGTGTGTACTGATGATAGGAGGCCTAGATTTTTGAAATTACCAAGTAATTAAATACTGGGAGGAAAAGCATTTTGATATTAAAATCTTTTCTTTGATGTGCCCCAGCCTTTCAGGTAATGACCCACAGATTGCTGAACAAGGAATTGATTTCCCAGTGATTTAGCATTTAGGAAAATGTCTTGGATTTGTTGTTTTATATGGATTAGACTTGCTTGAATTTATTGATACTTGTGTTATTTTCTGCACGATCGACTGCTAAAATTAATATCTGTAAGGTATTACTGAAAAAAAAAAAAGCCCCAGGAAAGTCTTTTATTTGACTTCTTAGAAGAAGAAAAAACCCTGAAGACCACACCACAGATCATAATCCTCTTAAGAAAACATTGTAGAAGTGAGCAGTTAGGAAAATATTTTGAGGCCTGAAAAGTGCTTGCTAGGATGCAGTGTTTTAAAATCATTTCTAAACTATTTCAAAAGGTTCTAGAAAACATAATGCTCCTTCCCTTCAATTTTCCTTCTCCCCAAAAAACCTTTTGAAATTGACATGTAAGGTTGGTCATGGCATAGGTTTCTTAAGACACTATCTCTTACATTATATTTGCTGGATTCGAAATTATAAAGCTTGTTGGTTTTAGATTTCTCTTCTTCACTGTTTATTCCTTAATTGGTAAGATACATAAATAAAAGCTGTACATACTGGACATTCTCAACAAAAGGCAGAATCACCTGTGGTGTTGCTTCTACAGTGTTTTCTTCCCTTTCAAACTCAGTGCTAGCAGTACTTGAAAAAAAAGCATGCATCACAAGTGGAACCTCAGCAACCGTTAATGACGCTGGTACTGGCTGTCTCCTCACCCTCTGGTGCCAGGTAGAGGGTGGTGGGCGGGCTTTGCTGAGGCACACGTGGTAGGCACAGGCAAGCATCCAACGAAGTGCTGTTTTACACTTATATTTTAGGGGGCCAAGTTATTGTGGAAGTACTGTAGATAGGAAATTAAATTACAGTATTAATTTTGGGTGTGTAAAATATCAGCAGATTGATACTAAATCAAAAATATCGTCTATTCTGGATTTTGTGCACATTGTAAATTCTCAGAATTAAGGAGGAAAATTTATAATTCTGAATCATTTCTTGTCAATTTTTCAGAAATGATATATACCTATGAAGTAGATTTATTATTTTTAAAAATTATTGGCTTACATATGTATTCTGTGATTGTTTAGGAGGAAACACAATCATTGCTAGAAAACCTGCAAGTTTACCACACGAATTACTTTCTGATTTTGAGATGTCTTCATCAGTTCACTTCGTCTCTTCCCAAGTACCCACTGGGTCGACAGGTAACCCAAATTTCCTCATTTGGAATCTGTAAAGTCAGAATATTGGTAGTTTCTTGTTTTGATTTCGGTAGCATTCTGGCATCAGAATTTGAAATAGATTTAAATCTCGTGGCGAGTGCTGATCTAAATCCATTCAGCTGTACACATTCCTGGTCATTGACACAGTATTTTTTGTTCCGATGGCCACAGCTGGAAACAACCACTTGAAACCCAGTGGTGTTGCTTCTACTCCAGTGTACTTGTGCTAAGGCATTTTCTACCTTTCTCTCTGTAATACTTTTCATCACTTCAAAGTAAGAGCTGATTCTCCACCCTAGTGAAATGGAAAAACTCTGTTTAAGAATGCTTTATGGTTAATCTTTTATCAAGAACTAAAAGAGAAGCAGTACTTCTGCTTCTTGCAAAATTCCTCTCTGCTGGCCTTTGTGTCATACCTACCGTAAACCCTCTGTACAGTGGATGTTAATGGGAGAATTTTGTATCCCTAAATTTCTGCATCCTTATCTCAAAAGTTTGGAGAATAAATATCTAAAAATGATTTGTTCATAAGATGATTTCTTGCCATTAAGCCTTCTTTTTAATAACTGCATTATTGTTTTTATGATTTCCATATTGCAAAGTGACCAGTGATAATAGCCAATCCCAATCCCAGTAGAGTTTCATTTTGCTTATATGGAAATGATGTTTTTATAAAGCCTGATCCATGTGATTTATGCCAGTTCTTTTCTTATCTAGAGAAAATGGTTGTTTTTATTAACATTAATTTTTTGTCTTGACCATTTATGTGGATTTTGTCAAACTAGTAGTGTACAAACTTTAGTACATCACTTTTGGTTCCTCACAAGTGTGCTGTTCACTTGCAGATCAGAGAGCTGTACTGCACATGTTTAGAAAAGAACATATGGGATTCAGAGGAGTATGCATCAGCCTTGCAGTTGCTGAGGTAGTTTGTTTTTTTTCTTTTTGTCTGCTTTAAGCCTGCTAGTAACTAACACCTTCCTCCCGACCTTTGCCTGTCAAGGAGTTTTATAAGTAGCCATGTTGTCTCTAATACTTATATGTACTTTGAATTTATGTGTGTAGCTTATAGTGTTTTAATGTGGCAACCATCCATTTCTTTGCTGGTTTTAGCTTGTATTTGAACTTGTGATTTTTAAAGTAAAACAAGTGTTTGTTTAGTCAGATATTAACACTACACCAGGAGAACTGAGGTATGGATAATTTTAATCTAGCCAGCCAGACATCATGGCCAGGAAAGGAGTCATGGAAAGCGAGCTCACCATAGCCCCTACCTACTTGAGATGAGGAGCAGCATCGCTAGGTGAACTGCGTCCTGTGAAGAAGGTCACTGCTGACCTTGATGAGCAACCATGAGTAGGCAGTGGGCTCGATGCTTTCCCCACCTGAGCTGGCCCTATCCACAACAACACTGGATAATTCATAAATTACATATCTAATATTATACGAATAAATGAGGTATCTTAGAGTTATTATCAGTTACTGTTCCTGACAAATGTACCTTTTAAAGTTATAATCATTTGTTTTTCTTGGCTTCTATATGTATGGTAACTTTTTAGTCTTCCATAAAAATAGTGACCACTTGGACAGTGAGAAAAGGAAAATCATATGTGAGTTAGGTTTCTGCATATAGTCTTATAATTTTCCTCAGTGGATATAAATGCTTATATGAAAGTATAAAGAAATTTGAGGACTGAGTATTTATTAAGTTTTGGCTTCCTCTGGACCCACAAGAAAAGAACAGATGGCCACAGTAGGAGGAAAATTCACATTGAAAGCACTTTTAGTCCAGAGACTTAATAATACAAATGTTCTGTGATCTAGCAGGTGCAGCTTAAGATAGGAAACTAATTATAATGCTATCTGGAAAAATAACTACTCATGGAAACTAGGTTGCTACTGAAAAGCTATATTGTATTTAACTTTTTAAAATGTCAGTAAGAGATTTCTGTGCATTTATTTACTTCAACTGGAATATTTCTGAGCCTTCTGTTGCTTTCTATTTAAGTTAACATACTTATCTCAAACACCTAGTTGATTCTTGTTGCTGGATTTTCTTTTTAAACTTTGTGATTGGTGATTCTGTTTCTTTAATTTGGTATTGCCAAATTTGTAGGTTCTTTTGTCAGGGAGGGACTTTTTCTTTTCCTTTTGTATCTCCCTTGGCCTGGTAATCTTGGGGTACAAGTCAAGGATCAAAAATATCCATTCCAAACTAGGATAAAGAAACAGGAACAATAAAAATAATATAATAGTTGTATCCATTGTGTTTGAAGACTTGCGATGTGCCAGGCACTGCATTATGCACTTTCATTACATTTTCTAGTCTAATACTCAAGCATTAGATACTGTTAGCCGCACTTTATAGCTGAGAAAACAGAAGCACAGAGAGTGTTTCAGTGATTTCCCTGATTCTCTTAACTGTTGATGGAACCAGGATTGTAATCCAGGGCTGCCTTCAAAGCTGTTGTACCTGTGGATTTGGGGATCTCATAAAGCAGAAACAACAGAGAACAAAGTTTTAGTTATTTTTCTAAGCTAAGGTCAGAAATATAGGAATATGGAAAACATGAAATATCAAATATGGCAGCTATAGCAGGGACAGGCAAGAGTGGGCACTACTAAAGAAAAGGAATCTGGGAACCGGATTTATTTTTCTGTTTGTACAGATTAGTTGTAGACAGGAAGTAAGGAGTACTTGTCATTTTGGCACTCTAAGTAAGAATCATCTGAATTTAGGAGACCAGACATTCTCATTACCTGTCTTTAAACAATTCAGGTCACAAGAGAAATTGAGAATAAAATGATTACTGAATGTTACTTTGGAAAGCAAAACTAAAGTACTGTCAGAACCATAGTCTAGTAACATTTCTGATTTGAATTTTTTAAAAATAAAGTACCTTAAAGGCAACATCTCCCTTGAAATATCCCTTTTTTCTGGAAAGTAATATGCTTAAGTAACCATAGATTTAATTGATGGAATATTTTCTAACCATTACAAAGAACTTAATTCCTAACATTTGTGTGGAAACCCAAAAGACCCCAAATAATAGTCAAAACAGTCTTAAGAAAGAAGAATATATGTGGAAGCATCATGCTTTCTGATTTCAGACTATATTATGAAGCTGTAATAACCAAACGAGTGTGGTGCTAGCATAGACAGACACATAGATTAGTGGAACACAGTAGAGAGCCCAGAAATAAACCCACACATATTTGGGCGGTTAATTAATGAAAAAGGAGCCAAGAATATACAGTGAGTACAGTGAAGAAAGGAGAGTCTCTTCAATAAATGGTATTGGGAAATAGGACAGATACATGCAAAAGAACGAGACTGGATCACTATGTTATCCAGTCACAAAATCAAGTCCAAATGGATTGAAGACTTGAATGTAAGACCTGAAACCATAAAACAAGAAGAAAATGTAAGTGGTAAACTCCTTGACATTGGTCTTGGCAATGATTTTATGTCTTGGACACCAAAAAAATGAAATAAAGACAAACATAAATAAGTGGGACTACATCAAACTAAAAAGCTTCTGCACAGAAAAGGAAGCTGTGAACAAAATGAGAAGGTAATTTACAGAATGGGAGGAAATATTTATAAATCATATATCTAATAAGGGGTTAATATTCAAAATATATAAAGAACTTATACAACATAATTGAGAAACCCTGAGCAATTTGATTATAAATGGACAGATAGTGTGAATAGACACTTTTTCAAAGAACAGGAATATGAAAAGGTGCTCAACATCACTGATCAACAGGGAAATGCAAACTAAAACCATAATGAGATATCACCTTGCACTGTTCATATGGTTTTTATCAAAAAGATAAGAAAATTCCATTCAGGATGGCAGCATAGAAAAACATGGCTTGCCTCTTCATGCAACCACATCAAAATTACGCCTAAAATATGGAACCACCATCACTCAGAACAGTCAGAAATCAATTGAATGGAAGTCTGACAACAGCAGAATTAAAGAAACCATAATCATCCAGACTAGTAGGAGGGGTAAAGACATGGAGTGGGTTGGTCCAACATCCATGTGCAGTGGATAAAAATTCAGGAGGAATATCTCGGCAGTGAGAAGTCCCAGCTCTCTACACCGGACCCTCCAGCCAAGGGTTCCAGTGCCAGGAAGATAAGTCCTCATAAATTCTGGCTGCAAAAACCACTGGGGATTGAGTCAGTGGAAGAAACTTCTGGAATCCCACGCAGTTACCCCTCAAAGAACCCACAGTTGAAATTACTGAGACTAACTTCCTCTGAGCTGCAGCATCAGAGTAGTAGTACCTTGAGAGACACTAGGGACATACAGCGGGGAACTGAAGTGTCTGGCATCAAGGTGGGAGCTGGGGGACTGCTTTCTCCCAGGTGGAAAGGCAGAGAGAAGCCATTGTCCCTTTTTAGAGGCCTTCCCCACAAAAAGCCATGGAGTCAGCAAGAAAGTGCCGTATCTGAGACTCCCAGATATGTCCAGCCATCAACCAGGCTAACGCTCTTTACCCTGCCTTGAAGGTCCCCTGGTACTCCATCCCACTCAATTTATGGATCCACCCAAATTGTTAACCGTGACTTTTCCATGTGAGTGGCTGGTCTTGGCTCATGTTTCACAACTTCCTAAGTCCTATCAAACAGGCAACAGCCAGCCTCAGTAAGCCACCAGTCCCCAAACCTCTTGCTAAGTGGCCCAGCACCAGCAGCAGCCAGCCTAGATTCATGGCTTGGCTGTGCCTGGGGATCTTCAGTACCAGCACAGGGAACAGTCATCTCAGATTACTTTACAGCTCATGCAGGGTGGCCTTAGGCAGAACACAGGTAGGAGGAAACATTGGCCCCCACCCTCTGGGAAACCTCAGAGCATGAGCACTCAGTGGACAGCTACAGACCACATTGGTGCACCACCACCCTGCACCTGCACAGCAGATCCTCCATGGGGAGTGCAGGTTGGTGGTCAGTGGTCACAGCCAGTCCTTGAAGCTCACTTCCCTGGGTAAATTCCTTCCATTGACCTGCCAACAGCAATCAAGGCTCACTAGAGGAAGAGGGGGTACTCACCCCAAACGTAAGGCACACCTCAAGCACCCAGCTTGGGTGATAGGGGAGGCTGTGGTACTAAACCCTACAGCACACTACTACATTAGGACACACTACCAGGACAGGGAATCAGAGCAGCTCTCCCTCATACAGGGAAACAAACACAGGGAGGCCGCCAAAACGAGGAGGGAAACATGGCCCAAATGGGAGAACAGATCAAAACTCCAGACAAAAAAACTAAACTAAAGCGAGATAAGCAATCTATCAGATGCAGAGTTCGAAACACTGGTTATAAGGATGCTGAAGGATCATAGTGAGGACCTCAGCAGCATTAAAAAGATCCAGTCAGAAACCAAGGATGCACTAATTGAAATAAAGAACAATTTACAGGGAAACAACACTACAGTGAATAAATTTGAGAATCAAACCAATGATTTGGAACATAAGGAAACAAAAAACAACCGATCAGAGCAAGTAGAAAAAAGAATCCGAAAAAATTAGGCTAGTGTAAGCAGCCTCTGGGACAGAGCGTTCCAACATTTGCATCGTAGAGATGCCAGAGGAGATGAGAAAGCCAGAAATTGGGAATCTATTTGAAAAAATAATGAAAAAAAACTTCCCCGATTTGGTGAAGGAAATAGACATGCAAGTCCAGGGAGCACAGAGAGTCCTAAACAGGGTGGATGCAAAGAGGCCCACTCTAAGACACATCATAATTAAAAAGCCAAAGGTTAAAGATAAAGAGAGAATCTTAAAAGCAGCAAGAGAAAAGCAGCAAGGGAGTTCCCATAAGACTGTCAGCTAATTTCTCAAAAGAAACATTGCAGGCAAAAAGGGACTGGCAAGACATATTCAAAGTCATGAGAAGCAGGGACATACAACCAAGATTGCTCTACCCAGCAAAGCTCTCACTTAGAATCACTGGGCAGATAAAGAGCTTCCCAGACAAGAAAAAAAGTAAAGGAGTTCATCCTCATCAAAGTGTTTTTACATGAAATATTAAAGGGACTTATTTAAGAAAAAAAAAGATCAAAACTATGAACAATAATATGGCAGTAACTACATATCTATCAATAATTGAATCTAAAAAACAAAATAAGTAAACAAGAAGAACAGAGACAGAATTGTGGATACAGAGAGTGTTTTGATGGTTGCCAGATGGGAGGGAGGAGGTAGCATTGGTCGAAAAAGGTGAGGGGATTCAGAAGTACAAATAGGTGGTTACAGAATAGACATGGGGATGTAAAGTCCAGTATAGTTAATGCAGTAGTCAAGGGACTTGTAGGCATGATCCATGGACGTGAACAAGGGTGTGGGAATTCCCTGAGGGAGTGGGTGGTGCTGGGTGGAGGGTGGCAGAGGGGAAACTATTGTGACAATTGTAAAGGCAGTATCAGTAAAATATAATTCTAAAAAAAGACAAATAGCAAATGCTGGTAGGGATGTGGAGAAAAGGAAACCTTAGTCTCCTGTTGGTGCAAATGTAAAGTGGTGTGGCCACTATGGAAAACAGTATGGAGGTTCTTCAAAAAATTAAAACTACTGTATGACCGAGCAATTCCATTTCTGGGTATTTTTCTGAAGGACATGAAAACACTAACTCGAAAACATATCTGCACTCCCGTGTTCATTGCCGTATTATTTACAATAGCCAAGACACGCAAACAACCAAAGCATTCATCAGCGGATGACTGGATAAAGAAACTGTACCCCCCCACACACTAATATTTAGCCTTAAAAAGAAGGAAATCTTGCTATAATACCAAACTCTTAGATACAGAGAATAGATTGGTGGTTGCCAGAGGTGAGTGGTGTCAGTGAGGTGAGGTCAGTGGGGGTGGTCAAAATTGGTGAAGGTGGTAGCCCCAGCTGGTGTGGCTTGGTTGAGCATCATCCCACAGACTGAAATGTCGCTGATGTGATTCCTGGTTGGGGCACATATCTGGGTTGCAGGTTCAGTCCCCTGGTCAGGGCACATACAAGAGGCAGTCAGTTGGTGTGTCACTCTAACATCAATGTTTCTTCTCTCTCCCTCACTTTCCCTTTTTTAAAAATCAAAAAATAAAATGAAACAGGTAAAGGTGGTCAAAAGATACAAACATTAAGTTATAAAATAAGCTCCGAGATGTAATGTACATCATGGTGACTATAGTTAATAATACCATATCATATATTTGAAAGTTGCTAGGTAGATTTTAAAGGTTCACATTATAAAAAAAAGTTGTAATTATGGGTGATGACAGATGTTAACTAGACTTGTTCTGATAATCATTTTGCAATATATACATGTACTGAATTATGTGTACACTTGAAACTAATAAAATGTTAAGTATCAGTTATATCCCAGTTTTTTAAAAGAATTTACAAGGAATTTTTTGTAATTTGGGAAAATGTTTGTTATATATTCATGACTAGAAAAGACCTGCAGAACTCTGCATCACAGTTATTTAAAAATGTGTGCAGCAGACATTGATGTGTGTGTGGTGAGCATGCACGTGTGTCTATAACATGTCATAACTTGACATGAGTGCAATGGCTCTGCATGCATTCTATACCCTTTCTTTTCTGAGTCGACTCGTAGAGCATGGAGACCACATATGGGATATGAGTTGATTAATTTTACACTCAACCACATATCATTATCTAAGGACACATTTGTGTTAAAATGCCACTTGGAAGCAGGAAGTGGTAAAAATGGTCCTATCCCAGCAGGGAGCGAGGTGAGTACACTGGCTTTTCTTAGTCAGCCATGAGAGACTGGAAGATGAAAAATTCACCTTTCTATTGGAGAGACTCTCTAAACAGCTGTCTAGAATTCAAACATGAGATCAAGAATTTTTCAGACTTTTGAAATTCTAAAAATCTTGCTTCAGTAGTAAGGTTTTAAGGATCCGTGTAAGTCACAGCCCTGGACTTAGAGGAAGATGATGGATCTGCTGGACCTGCAGAGCACTGTGCCCTCGTGTCAGGAGCAGTGGATTACTTTGGCTATGATTCTTAAATTGGGGATAATGAAAAGTAGGGCCCTCTTCTTAGGTGAATTTATTCTGCCCCTACCCCATCAGTGGAGGGTTACTCATCGATGCTTACCCCATTTTCTTCCAAATAAGGAAGGCAGAAACAAAGCCAGAAACATCGAGTGACTTTTCTGCAATTGGCAGAGCTGGAATTTAAGTCTGAATTTTCAAAGTCCGGTCTGTTTTTCAGTCCCATTCTAATTATTTGAAAAGTGGTGTAAAAGGAAATTTATATGGATTTGTGGCCAATAGTCCATGTTCAGAACATACCCAACTTTTTGAAATGAGCCAGCAGGGCAAGTTTCTGTGGACTCAACACCCCACTCATCCCCAGCATCTCGACAATGGTCGTCTTGGCACAGGCTGGCAGCACAAATGAAAGGAGCCACAGTGTCTGGTCTGCTTATCCCAAGTCTAATGCTATGAGCTGGCTACAGAAACAGATTTGTAAATTGAAGTTGATTGCTGGCTGAAGGAATTTACTTTATACTGAAAGAAATTATTCTAATTTCCAAGGAAGACTTTTGAGTTAAATGTAATATATTAGCAGGTTGGCTCAACTTTCATAGAGTTGAAAAAACATGGCCCATGTAATAATATTAACATTTGATCACTTTAGCTTACTTCAGAGAGACTAGAGATTTGGAATCTAAATAATGTGTTATTTCTTGACTTTATGGATCATCTTTAGATGATATTTAAAGATCTAGTTAGGAAAAATGACACAGTCCCACAGTCTGTGATATGCCTCCTAAATAGCAGTAATGTAGTTCCTTTTGATTATCTAGATCTGTCCATGCAGAAGACATATGAGGTTGCACTATTAAAATATAATTGCTCTGTTTTAGAACAGGGGTTGCCAGAATTTGCAACACATCAGGTCCTCCACATTCATCTGTAGCATTGGTAAAATCAGGCAAAGCAGCTGGATTGTTGAAGCTCATTTTAAAGCAAACGATGTTGAGAGTAATGTTTTTTAGAGTAATGGTTTCCAGGTTTTCTATGCCACAAGAGTCAGCTAAAGTGTTCTAAACATGTAAATTTCTACCTTTCCCCCGCCAAATTCTAAGTCTGGTTATTGGGAACTTTGGTGCGGTGGTCAGCAGTAACCCATTTCACAAGCACTCCACAGCATTTGGTCCAGGAACCACACTTTGAGAAACACTATTCTGGAAAATAAGGAACATGAAAGGGCTATAAAATTAAGAAAGAAATGAAGCCTTTAAAGGAAAAGAAAAGTCTGAATTGTGGAGAAGTTGCGTGACTTGGGGCCATCAATTTCAAATTGATTGTAGTCCAAAACTGATTTTTTTATATCAATAAACGGAAAAAATCTGAATTTGTATTTTAAGGGTTTTTTTCTTAAAATAAAACAGTGCTGTGGGGAGGGCACTCGGATGGGGGTAAAAGGCAGAAAACTGTACTCAAACAACAATTAAAATAAAAATATAAATAAAAATAAATAGGTAAATAAATAACAGTGCCCATTACTAATTTTCTGCTAGTAAAATGAACAGGTAGCTAAGAAATACTAATTTTAAAAACTGAGAAATAGCCGATTAAACAGTTTGATGACTTACTTTCTTGTGAATTCAGTGTTACAGTTTTATAGTGCATCAATAAAATATGTATATATTTCTCATACTAAAGTTGTTTCTAACCATATGATAGAATTAAATTTATTCATTTTGACATACAAAAAAGAGCGTGCTGCCCCACAGAGAGCATCGTGACTTCTGGACGCTCCCCAACATGAACGATTTTGAGAACAAACTATTCTTCACCAAGCCCTGAGGTCACGAAACTCTTTATCATGCATAACCTTTGCCTGGTTCATCCATCCAATGTGTGCGTGTGTGTGCTTGATATGTTGATCCGCTGATGGCAAAGATGACCATGGTTCCTTACCTACATTGAATTTTGGCTAAGTGAGAGATTAAGGAAGACAGGCAGTTGAATACAGAGTAGTAAGTGCTGGGATGGGTGAGGTTTCGTGTGCGGTTAACCTTCGTTTGGGAAGTTGAGCAGTTTCTTGTGGGAGGTGGCATCTGAGATAAAATACTGAGGCTTAGGAGAAATGAATGTTTTGGGTTTCTGTTTCACTTGTTATCATATATAACTGTTTTTTTGGTGTTCTCTTTGAATAAGGTAATCTCCGAATTTTTTTGTAAGCATTTTTATTTGTGTTTTTTCATCTAGTCTCATTTATTTGCAGCTTTATGTTTTTGAGTACTTTTCAAAGCTGTTTTATAATGGTCTGTTGAGAACTTGAGAAGTAACTCTTCAGATCTTTGCAGATCTTTGCATTAGCTGTGGATTGACCAGTTTCTCCTCATACAGCCTATTCTGAGTAGACATTTATATAATGAGTACTTGACCAGAAATTACCGGCTTTCTGCATGATGAAGCAGAATACTCCTTTGCCTTTACCCCAGATGATTACTTTTAGTAATTGCTAAATGATTCTTTCTGCCTTAGTTAAGTTAACATTTTTTTAAGACAGCCTATAAAGTTTTAACACATTAAGCATCACAAGCCTTTTTTGAACCATATACCTGATAGTGATGTAATTACTTAATCAAGTTGGTTAAAGCTCTTTTCCTGCATTAATGTGACCGTAGATGTGTTTTTTCCTTTTTCTTCCATTAATCTAGTGTGATGGCTTTCAAACTTTTAAAAGATTTTATTTATCTTTAGAGAGAGGGGATGGGAAGGAGAATGAGGAAGAGAAACATCCTAGTGTGAGAGAAACATTGACTGGTTCCCTCTTTTATACATATTTATTTTATATACATACACACGTGTGTGTGTGTGTGTGTATATATTTTTAATTGATAATGCTAGTACAGTTGTCCCTATGTCTCTCCTTTTGCCTGCCTCCGCCCGGCACCCGCCACTCCCTCAGGCAATCTCCCCACCATCGTCCATGTCTGGGAGTCATCCGTAGAAACTCTTTGGCCACTCCATTTCCTATGCTGCACTTTACATCCCCACGACCCTTCTGTAACTACCTATTTACACTTCCTAATCCCCTCACCTTTTCACCCATTCCCCCACACCCCTCCCATCTGGCAACCATCAAAAACACTCTTCCCATCCATGCTTCTGTATCTGTTCTTATTGTCTACTTAGTTTGTTTTTTAGATTCAAATGTTGGCAGATATGAGTTTATTGCCATTTTATCGTTCATAGTTTTGATCTTCTTCCTTATATTACTTTTCTGATATTGCCCCTTGTGTTATATAACTTTTAAAGCAAGTTACCCACTGATAGCAATTTGTACTTTGAGATTGTTTTTCAGGCACAAACATATTAAATCATACTCACACAGTGTTTCACAACTTGGGATTTTTTTTGTTTGTTTCTTAATTTGTTTGGCACCTAATATGCTACTGTGGACACTGTGTAACTTAGCATGCAACGTAGCGTGGTCAGTAAGAGCATGGATACCAAGCCCGACTGGATTCAGATGCCATCACCTTTGCCAGTTATTTGGCCACACTGTGGACCAGTTACTTAAGTTTTCTCTGCCTGTTTTCGTATCTCTTAACATGGGAATAATAATGGTAGCTACCTCATACGGTGTTGAGATTAAATAATGCCTGGACATGTGTGTGCATAGGAATGTTAGCTGTTATTACTAGTATTAACTTCATTCTTTATCATCACTATATAATCCCCATGTTTTGAAAGTGTAACATTGTATTTGATCAGTCCCTTATTTGATACATATTTAGGCGGTTTCTAATCCTTCACTGTTACAAACAGTAATAGCCTAGGGTTGAGTGTGTATTTGCACATTTGTGTAATTGTTTCACAAAATAAATACATATATACAGATTTTCTGAATCAAAAATATAACCTTGCACCAAGGTACACTTGTCCCAACTGTATCAGTAATTGTTTCCTTACACTCTTGCTAATGCTGGATATTATCAGGCTTAAGTATCTTTCTTTTCTTCTAGTATTTTATGGTTAATGGAATAGTGCCCTCCCCTGTCCCTACACCATACTCACATTTTTATTCTATCTGGAAAATATTAAGGTAGTGATCTATTTTTTTCAAACGAGTTTATTTCCATTACTTCCCATCTCTTCCCAACTGATTTGAAATGCTACTTTTGTTATGTACCAAATTCTCATATATACCTTGATCTCTTTCTAGACTTTTAATCTCTTCTGTTGGCTGTCTATTCCTATTAAAAGTGCCATCCACTTTTACCCATTGTAGTTTATACCTTTTGATATGTTAAAAAGCCCACTACGCACATACTCAAGTGTACACACACATTGTTCGTCTTTATTAGGAACAATTACTTTTTCATATAAATTACAGAATAATTTTATTGGGTTTTAAAAATAATACCCATTGGGCTATATCAAAATTAAAAATATAGATTATTTTGAAATGAATTTGTATTTTTATAATAATCAGGTTTAGAACTTAAAATGTCTATTTTTTTAATATATTTTACTGATTATGCTATAACAGTTGTCCAAATTTTCCACCCCTTTATTCCTCTCTGCCTTGCATCCCCCTCCCACCCAAATTGTTCCCCCTTAGTTCATGTCCAACAATCATGTATAAGTTATTTGGCTTCTCTATTTCCTGTACTACTCTTAACCTTACCCTATTTTGTGCCTACCATTTATGCTTCTTATTCCCTGTAACTTGCCCCCATTTTCCCCCATCCCAGTCTCCACTTATAACCCTCCACATGATCTCCATTTCTGTGGTTCCGTTCCTGTTCTAGTTGTTTGCTTCGTTTTTCTTGTTGGTTCAGTTGTTGATAGTTGTGAGTTTGTTGTCATTTTACTGTTCATATTTTTATCATCTTCTATTTCTTAAATAAGTCTCTCTAACATTTCATATAATAGTTTAGTGATGATGAACTTTAACCTCACCTTATCTGGGAAGCACTTTATCTGCCCTTCCATTCTAAATGATAGCTTTGCTGGATAGAGCAATCTTGGATGTAGGTCCTTGCCTTTCATGACTTGGAATACTTCTTTCCAGCCCCTTCTTGCCTGCAAGGTTTCTTTCGAGAAATCAGCTGACAGTCTGATGGGAACTCTTTTGTAGATAACTGTCTCTTTTTCTTTTTCTGCTTTTAAGTTTCTCTCCTTATCTTTAATCTTGGGCAATATAATTATGATGTGCCTTGGTGTGTGCTTCCTTGGGTTCAACTTCTTTGGGACTCTCTGAGCTTCCTGGAAGTCTGTTTCCTTTGCCAGATTGGGGAAGTTCTCCTTCATTATGTTTTTGAATAAGTTTTCAATTTCTTGCTCTTCCTCTTTTCTTTCTGGCACCCCTATGATTAGGATGTTGGAACATTTAAAGTTGTCCTGGAGGTTCCTGAGCCTCTGCTCGTGTTTTGGAATTCTTGTTTCTTCATTGTGTTCCCAGTTGAAGGTTTATTTCTTCCTTCTGCTCAAAATCATTGATTTGAGTCTTGGTTTCCTTCTGGTCACTGTTGGTTCCTTGTATGTTTTTCTTTATTTCACTTTGCACAGTCTTCACTTTTTCCTCTATTTGGCGACAATAATCAGCCATTTCTGTGAGCATCCTGATTACCAGTGTTTTGAACTATGCATCTGATAGGTTGGCTGCCTCTTCATCGCCTAGTTCTATTTTTGGAGCCTTGATCTGTTCCTTCATTAGGGCTGTAGTTTTTTTGGCTTAGCACAGCTGTTACATTGTAAGGGGTGGAGCCTTAAGTATTCGCTGGGGCAGGGCAACCCACTTCTCTTGGTTGTGGTGCTGTATGTGGGGGAGGGGTCTGAGAGGGAACAGGCTGCTT